>JAFBJR010000425.1:2281686-2333944 GCA_016785285.1 Brachirus orientalis
TTACAGGGGCATGTTGGGGCTGAAGTAGGACATTACATTCATTTTCATACTGCTGTGGAGTGATTGCAGGAGGTCTTTGTTTATGTTTAGTAACATCATATTTTTTATCACTGCTCTGTTGATTTGGGAGCCAATGCAGTTTTATAGTTGCACTCAGGACCACAGGTCTGTGTCTACAGTGTATTTCCACTGATTAAATGTATTGTTTTTACTTTATCTGGAAATAAAATGGATAATTTTAGTGCTGGCCTTTGTACAGATCACTCTATAAAGTTATGGGTAAGAGTATTGTGTCATCTTATTGCTATATTTATTACATATTCAAAGTAACATAAAACTTTGGTATTTGTTAATTTTACCTGTACCCATGTATTGCTACAGTTCACAAGGTTCTATTAGAGTAGAATCCCATCACCCATCAGTTTGGATTACATAGTTATATATTTGGACATTTGTATTAATTTAAAAGTTAATGTAGTTCATTCTGGTTCTAAATATAAGAATGAATGTAGTCTTGTGGTCAAATGCAAATGTAGTAAAGTGTGTAAAACCTTTATTCTCTTGAATGACCAGTCTATGAGAAAATTAGGCTACTTCTTGCTTGATTTAAAACATCAGCAAACATTTTCCTTGGGCCTTTATAGCCTGAATTACTAGTTTCAGGTCTTTTTCAATACAACACACATCATTTTTTACAAACTCACTCACTCACTCACTCATCTTCTACTGTTTTATCCTCCACATGAGGGTTGTGGGGGCGCTGGTGCCTAATCCTGACATAGGGCGAAAGACAGTGTACACCCTGGAAAGGTCACCAGTCCATTACAGGGCCACACATAGAGACAAACAATTGTCCACTCCCACATTCACAGTGTCCATTTGGCCTAATCCCCAAATCTGCATGTTTTGGACTGTGGGAGGAAGCTGGAGAACCTGGAGAAAAGCCATGCACACACACTGGGAGAACATGCAAACTCCAAGGCAAGAGTGATTATCATTCAATTAAATCTCCAGGCCTTAAGTTTGGATGCTATGAGAGACAGGAACAAGTATATCACTTATTTACAGGGTCCCTGTCCCACCCAACATCACAGAATGTGCTGGTTTACAATGAATAAACAATCCATGACATATCAGTAGATTATAGATGTAGTGCTGAGAATAGCGAGTGTAGCTGATGGCAGTGAGTGACCTAGTCATGACTGAGGCCTTTGAGAGATTCCAAAAGTGCACAAAACACGCTCAATTTTTAATCCCTCCAAGTAGCAGGGAGGAGGGACCCGAATAGCCGTGGAGCACTGAGGGAAGGAAGGAGAGAGAGAACTGAGCTGCTTTGTGGATCACTCAAGTGTTAAATCTTCCTCCCTCCCGCATGCACACATGCACACACAGCGCAATGAGTGTGCCCTCATCTCTCAGGGTGTTTATGTTTCAATCAAAAGAGCCAGAGCAGTGTGACCAGAGCTTTCTGCGTGACCAACAGAGCTCCAGCACCACCCTTCACTGCTTGGGGAATCAGCCTCAAATAAAGGCCCAAAGAACAGCCCACCCCGCCCCCCATCCGCCTTCTTCCTCTTCTTCTTTTTTTTTTAGTTCTCCTATTTTCAGCTGATGTCCTGCTTTTTGAAGGGACCTTCAGAAGAAATCCATCACTGTCTCCCATGTCCGAATTTTAAGAGGGGCTATGATTGACCTTCGTTTCTTACCTCTGATAAAATGAGCATGAGTTTAATGAATAAATGATGGGTATTTTTTTTTATTTGAAACCAAAAGTACAGTAAGATTATAGGTAGTGAAGGTACAATAATGTGATGTGTTCCTTTGTTGTCAATAATGTGTGATATAAAATAGACTAACATAAGGGGAGAAGTTTTGATTAAAAATGCTTCAGGAAAAAAAAAAATAATGGAATAAAATGTGAACTTGGAAGTCAATCAGAATAAAATCTGGTTGTGAACCTTAATTGTCAAGTTAGTTCAATTAGATAGAGTTTTATGAAGAACACAAATAAAAGCCATTCTATGTGAAAGCTTTTTCTTACCATTTTGTCTCCATGGCAATCTTGATGAGCTGGGCTGGAGCATGTGTATGCATGGCACAGAGAGAGAGGAGGCAACAATGAGCTGGAAAAATAGACTGTGTCAGGGGTAATGTTCATATTGGCTGACACAAGGGGAAAGCAGGTTTTAAAGCGTTTAGCTTTAATTTCATTCAGGAGTGACATAATTGATTTTAATGAGATGTTTATAGAGTGAAGTGTCGGTGTTGCTAAATCATTTGCGAGTCTGCCTGACGGGTACTTGTGAGCCTTGCACCAGGGAGAAGGAGAGAGGCACACAAATCTCTGCTGCCAGAAACTCCTCCATCAGGCCTCATGCTCATCTCCATTTACTCTGGCACACCATTGAACATTTTGACTGCTCATTTTAATTAGAGCATATTTAAATCTTGCAACACTGTCTTACTTTTTACATTATATCGATTGAAATGGTTTGTCATCTTTTATTCAGTTTAGCCTTTTGTTAAACATACACATTGTCATGGAGTGAAGCAGTGCCAGCCATGTCTCACCTGTGTGGGTGAAAAAAGTTCACTACTTCTGTCCTAAAAAAATCCTGCTGTGGCACCCTCTGCTCACAGTATTAGTACCATGATTGACTGGCAGGGTGTCACATTGCTATTATGAGGTCCCTGCGGGCTTGTGTGGTTTATAATGTAGAGAATGGATGGCAGTGTGAAAATCATAGAACTGCAGTGTCTGCCACCACCACTGATGGCTTCTATGAAGCAGGCAGTCACCCCAAACCTGTTTCACCCAAACACGCAAAGTAATGTTGGACTTAAGTCACTGTGAAAGCAGGTGTCACAGACTGTATTGGCAGGGCAAATTTATCAAACTAGTTGCCAGATTCATGCAGCTTTTTCAGCGAAACAAGACTGTTTGTGTCGCAACAGCAAGTCAATTCAACATGCTTAAAAATATAAGAAACATATAAAAGGCATGCAAGTGGCCTCCTCTCTGCTACAGTACACATTGGTTATGTCATGGTGGGATGCCAATTGGTTTGTTATGACTTGGCACTGGTTGACACCCGTATCAGGAAAATAGAGCACCTTATTGGGCCAACTCCAAACATGCAAGAATGCTGTACAGCTTACAGGTCACAGCCACATTGCAATATTCACAGTCCCTTTACTTCAACACCTCTGACTATTAATACCTCATACTCCTGCAGGCACACACTGAAGCCAGTCTGAATTTCAACGGGGCATAGTACTTATTGACAGTGACTGATTGTGAAACACCTTTGGCCATCTCCCATGCATATAGATACAGTTACACACACACACACACGCATACACACACAAATACACACACTGACACATAGAAAATAGCCACTGGAGTGTCTTTTCCAGACTATTATAACTAAACAGGCCTCTTCAGCCGCAGCCTTATGGTACTCAGTCAGGGCTGGAACGGAGGAAAAACAGCAGGTTCAACAATCATTATTCTTTTCTTTTTTCCTTTTTTCATGTACGACAATGCTTTCCAAACCACCCTAGGACATGATATTCATGCAACAGCTATGGAGAGCTGTTTTGATTGCTTTTCAATCAAGCGAGACAAACACTAATTAGATTTCCTTTCATTCTTTTTTGATGAACTGCAGAATTATGGCCTTCTCTCATGAAGCGTGGATGACTGACACTTCTAGTTTCAGTGACACTCCTCTCTCTGGACTGACTGCTTCCTGTCAAGACTTCATTACATAAAGATATGTAAAGACAGAGAATCAGGCTGGGACGGGGTGTCTATGCATATCTAGCTTGGGAGCCTTTTGTTTGCGGTTTATTTAATTTGCTTGGGCTGTCTCTTGTCGCTGTATTAAATGAGAATATTATTGACAGCATATTTTAAGTGACAGGGGGAACAAAAGGTTGTTCTTTCACTCTGTGGTTTTTAAAGTGGTTTAATTTCACTGTTAATGTCTACATCCATCATGCCAACATAGCTTCAGCCTAGTCTGTGGCTGAAAACACTCGTCTCATTGTGCATTCTCTATTACAGTCATGGATTTTGCATTACAGTCATGGATTTCTTAAGCCGTGCCACTATTATTTCACCCACTATGGTCCACAAATATTTTTAAATTGACTTTGAACATGCATTAGGTGTTCTGACAGGCTTTTAAGAGTTGGCTGCCACCATTTCTTGTGTAAATTAGAGCTGAATTTGGACAAGTGTGTTCTAAAGTGCTATTTTATCTGAGGTAAAACCTACAGGTTTTTTTTTAAATACTATTGACAATCAAGTGTCATCAAAATACATTGGTAAAATACATTGGTAATTGGCTTATAGCTGGAGGAATATTACCACATGGAAATTACTCATATATTGTTATTTATATTAATGTAAAACTGTAGGGAACTGCACTGTATTGTTCCCTTGTTGTATTTACAGCTCTGTGAAGAATGAGCACCTTTCTTACTATTATTATCATTGCAGTTAAATTATTGGTTTGTCCGTCTACCCGATTTTTAAATCAACTACATGGAAAAAAAAATAAAATAAAATAACAAAGCAGACAAAATTAACCTAAATTATTTACTATCTGAAAAAAAGTATTTGTATTTTAAACCTTTTTCCAAAAGTGGATGAAGAAGTGGTCTCACTTTCTGTTTTCAGAGTATTGTTTCACTAAGGTAGACACTACAAATGCATTTCCTCTAGGGTTGAAAATGTCAGTAATGTATAGTGTTTAAAGAAACCTCCAAGTTTTCCTTTTTATTTTGCCTTAGGTTTGTTTTATTACCCTCTTTGATGTATTTATTCATATGTCCCATGTGGAACTATATTGTTCTGTCAGAGCATAAATTGTCAACAGTAAAATCATCAAATATTCATGTACATCCTGTCTATGAAACGATGCAGATCTATGCAGGTGTCTTCATCTAAGGCTTTGATTAAGCCATCACAATATTGATATTCCTCTGATTCTGTGCACATCCATGTTGCCAGGCGTCGATATGTCATGTGCTGCATTCCCTGTTAATAAAGCTCTTTCTCTACCCTCCGTCTCTGCTTTCAGACGGACGCCGCACTGATGTATGATGCCGTACACGTGGTGGCCGTGGCTGTACAGCAGTCTCAGCAGATCACTGTCAGCTCATTACAGTGCAACAGACACAAGCCCTGGCGCTTTGGGAACCGCTTCATGGCCCTCATCAAAGAGGTAGATGCTTCCTGCTCCCCACTCTCTAACTCTTCCACATACACAGCACCTTCAACACATGCTCACAGCCACAAGTAAATAACACTAAGGCAGTCAAGAAGAACGGAAATATGAATAAAATGAGATGATTAATATGTGCATTCATGTATATGGAAGTCATTTTTTTTCTCATTTGACTGCATACACACATACATACACTCTCCGTGTGTGAATCAGCTACACTGAGCTTGCTTTTAGAATTTTAGCATTAAGCAGCCATGCAGAGATATAAACACACAATCATTTATATTTTTCATATTTCCAGCATGGTTTTCTGCATTTTTCAAGCTGTGACTGTTATTCCAGAGTGTTATATCTGTGAAAATGCTGGCCATTAGGCAACCTATATTTAGTCCTCTCTAAACTTCTGTTCTCTCTTTTGAAGAGATCATAAAAAGACTGCTAAGCTTTAAATCGTATGGGAAGAGAATTGATAAGCTCGGGGCCCTCACACAGATTTAGATGTATCTATATTAAGCACAGAGTCACCATACGAATCTCATCATTTCCTCCCTGACCCTCCCCTTGTTCCTTCTCTTCTTTCTATCTCTTCTCCCTTTACTGCTTTTAGGCTCTCATTGTCCTTTGACGTGAAAATCCCTAAGCCTATCGAGTCACACAGTGCCAGCATTTGAGAGATGACATTGTTTTGCTCAGTGGCTACATTGCAGAAAAGTCACTTCCTGCACTTGTGTTAATCCTGAATGATGAACCCCTATGCAGGCTTTTCTGACACTATCTTTCCTGTACAGAGGAACTTATATGATAATATGGGCCATCTTTTCTGAGACATGGAATGTGCATACATTTGCTCTGATTGTGATTGCACATCAGATTTAGTGAACATTTCCATATCTCACTTAGGATATACAGTACACTCACTTGGCAAACATGCTTAAACTAATCCAGTACTCTTGCATTAAATCCTTCCTCATGGCAGTTATAATATATGTTGCAAATTATGGCCTGATCTAGAGTCAAACAGAACATATGATAGAGCACAATGTATTAGGGTCGGGAAATTGTGTGCATGACAGCTAGTACTGTCTAATAGGCATCTGATTTCAGGTGTAGATGAATGTGCAGTGGATAAGCCCCCATTCAGGCCACCTCAATTCTGAATTAAAAAAAAGCAAATCTACACTTTCCAGAATACTAACTCTAGGCTCCAATCATAAACCACTGATTGACAACACAGAGGGTTACAGAGGGTTACTCCTTCTCACTGTTATCCTCAATGGTGGGACTTAGGGGATAGCTACAAGAAACCCCTCACAGCATATTACTAGTCATGAATAACCTGCCATTGCCATACTGTACCATTTTCTAGCATCTGCATGAAAGTCAGCGTGCCTTTTGATGATCTTCATTTACTAAGTGAATCATGCTCCCCAAAGGACAAACTCAACTGAATGTTAATACTTGTCTGAACTTTGCCATGTTTAAGCTTATTTATTCATTTATTTATTTTCTGCAAGAATAAGATAAATAAATTAGCCTACTTGATTGTTAGATAATGTGGAATGTAATTATATCACAGTCTGTATCCATTTTTAAGGCTTTCACCATCTAAGTCAGTCCAACTGATACAGATTTCCTCCTGTGCCACTATACAGTCACGGTGCAACAGTGTTATTGTCAAAGCTAAGATTATCCTAGACTGCAGTTATAATGGCCATCTTTAGTAGGGTTTAGTAGACATGGGTAATTTGAACACCATATTCTTATTATACTGAGGTCACTTTGCAACACCTTTGTAAATCACTTGAGGTCAGTTGACCCCAATTTCAGAACCACTTTGCTTGCTGGAGTGCACTCCTTTGTATTTTCTATCACACACTGTGCATCTGTGTCAAAATGCTTTGTTAGACCAACACCTTGCCTCTGAGTTTTCAGCCCTTGAACCACAGGATCACTGGTGTGTACTGAAGAGTGGCTGATTTGCTATTAGGCACAAGAAACAAAAAGTCTGCACTGTGAACTGAACTGTGACTTGTTCATGTCAGCCCCTTAAAGTCAAGGTCGCACTGTGTGATAAAATAGAATTTTAATAAAATGTGTTTTTTTCTACAGAGAAAAAAAGTCTGATTTTGATTTTAAAATCAAAACAAAGACAGTTAGCTATAGGCAACTGGACTACCAAGGTATTGTTGTGTTGGATAACAAGAACAGTGGATCATAGGTTATGCTTCATGATGTGCTTTGGTTTAACATGTCAATTCTTAGGTCCACTTCTAGAATCTATGAATTTGCAATATTCTTTGATACATTTTATATACTGACCTGGCCAACATGATAGTATTTAAGTGTGTGATAATCCCTGTTGGAGTAAGATATCAATATAGCTATGACCAGCACTGACATAAATAGAGATACTGCACATTCAGACACTGAGTCAAAGGTGTATGACAAATACTTTCTAGCACACTTGACTCTTCTGAGTCAGTATCTTCCAAATCTCTGACTCCCACTCGTCCAACTAAAAACCCCGACGTTCCTGGGCTTTCTGATGATTTCCTGAGTCTGAGAGAGAGAGAGAGAGAGAGAGAGAGAGAGAGAGAGAGAGAGAGAGAAGCTTTTACTGCTCTGAGCCACTTTCATGCTACATTGTATCCTATCACACTCCTAAATATCTGTAAAGATTGGGTAATTGCCTTCCCACTGTTACAAATGCAGCCCCAATGTCTGTGCAAGCACCTTGATGTCAAGGAAGACTGTACCAACAGAAGCAGTGTGTCACACAAGGAAAAAAAAAACAGTGTGTGTCATCACTTTTTGACTGCTTTGTATCAAAAGCATTTTTTGAATGCAGAGATTTAGAGTTCTTACTTGTTTGATTGTTGAAGGTCCCCTCTGATACTCTCTCTCTCTCTCTCCCCTCCTCTTTCTTTCTACTTCTCAATCTAGGCCCACTGGGATGGTCTGACTGGAAGAATCAATTTCAACCGGACCAATGGTTTGAGGACAGACTTCGACCTCGATGTCATCAGTCTAAAGGAGGAGGGACTTGAGAAGGTAGGTTTTAGTATGTCTGTATATGTAAGTGATTGTGTATTTGTTTGTGCTCATAGTGAAGTGATTCATGTAAGATCGACTCACAAAAACAAATAAATCTTCAGGGATACCGAGGTTGCTGTTGTGGACAAATTATGCAGCCTATCTGAATAATAGCTATATAAATAGAATTAATGTATCAACTTGGAAAAGCATGACTTCCCTGCTGTGGCCCTCACTCCAGCTTCAAGCATAAGGTTAATATTGATTTTTCAATTTCAATTCAGGGATGAAATTTTTTTTATCATAAAGGGATAGTTTGAGATATTTGAAGTGTGGGTGTTTGATGTGCTTATACAGTGTGTTGCATGCAGGTGAATTTGCTCTGTGCTCTCTATTTGCTGAGAAAAGCAGATTGGGGAATAGGTCAACACAAACTCATTGAAACATGGCTGCACCCAGGGACAGCGAAAAAACAATGTAGCCAATTAACAAAAAGCACACCCAATAAAGTCTACAGTACTTCATCTTAAATTTATACCGTCTTATGACTATTTTCACTGTTATGCTTTGCTGTTAGAGAACCAGGTCAAAGACATAACATATCTTATC
Source organism: Brachirus orientalis (assembly GCA_016785285.1). Classification (NCBI taxonomy): domain Eukaryota; kingdom Metazoa; phylum Chordata; class Actinopteri; order Pleuronectiformes; family Soleidae; genus Brachirus; species Brachirus orientalis. Next base: position 2,290,566 of record JAFBJR010000425.1, read on the forward strand.
AAACAAATGGAGATTGTTTATCATACTCATACATCAGCTACTCACACTAACAGTTAAAATCTAATAATTCAGAGAAAATAAGAAAAAAATGCTTCGGGTCCTGGCAACCTTTGGAATTAGTCTGGTTTTCTTCTAGATCTGTCATCTGTAACTCTGACTTTCTCTTTTGTTCTCCTCTGAATAGATGGACCCAAATTCTTCTTAAGAATTTGGGTCTTCTGGCGTAAAAATAATTGTCATTATTTTTACGCCAATTATTGGCGTAAAAATAATGACAATTATTTAAAAAAAACAAATTATAGCATGTCAGGAGTCAGTCATGTGCAGGGAATTCTGTTTTTACTTACAGTCAAAGTCTTCATAACAAGAAACAAGAGAAAAATCAAAGGACTGCATTGGTTAAAGTCTGTTTCAGTTGAGAGGCATACCAGATGCAGAATTGTGGGAGTGAAGGTTTTACAACTCTAGTAATGTTATCACAGTGATCATTTGGCAAAAGGCAGAAATATCCTGTTCCTGTATCCTGTGACCTCCAAGGAATATACTCTGAATTTTTTAAAATGAATGACAGTGCTTTGGCATAGTGGACGATGGTGCATTGCATTGATATAAATGTTGTTTTGCACTTCTGCCCGCATTAATTATGCACTTGAGATACCGCTGTTCCATGGCTGTTGACTCAGTAAAATTATTCAGGGGATACACTGCTGAAATTTCCCACAATCATTAAAAACAGTTTCTACTACAATTTAGTTTGGGTGGCACTTCTTTATTTCAGTTTGACATGTGTCTGTATTCAGTTTGAAATAAATGCTTCTCAAAACTAAAACTGAACAAACATCAACCCCAATATAAAAAAAATCTGCATTTTTTAATGCAGCAGCCACGGTGACCTGTCTGAGTTGTGTAAACCTATAATGATTCCATACATCCATACATAAAAAGAGAACAATAACAAGGGATACAATAGATTCAATTATATTAATTATATTATTAGACTAACAATGCTAAATTATGTATACATGTGAATAGTATAATATACATACATACATAAACTTATTTTGTGTCCATGTGTTTTTATTACAGTTCACCACACATTAATTATTTATATAATTTAGAATTTCAAATTTAAATGCACGTGAAATGCACACTTTTGCAATTGTAGGTATTGTAATCACTTGAAATATTCTGAAAAAAGTGGTATCGGTGCATCACTAGTTAGGAACAGTATCTCTCCAGTGTTCAGCACTTAATTTGAAATTCATTAGATTATCAGTGGGAAGAGAACCTGCTGCTGCTGCTGATACAAATAATATTCTCACATGCAAGTGCTTACTCTTCACACTTCAGTATCCTCTCTGGTGCTTGCCTCTCAGCAGCTCCTGACCCCTGTCCTGGGTGCTGTGTGCTGTGTGAGCCGGCACCTCCATGAATAATTTACTCGATTAATAAAAAACCCTTCAGAAGCCCTCAAGCCTCATGAAGCCTGAATTACAAAGTTGATTTGCAATTATAAAGCCTATCTTGGCCCCTCACGCAGGGTATCAGAGGTGCCCTGAGGAGTGTGACTGACGTGGGTTGAAGTGTTTGTGGCTCCTTCCAGTGATGCTTGAGGCAGTGGGGTTTTTATTGGGGGGGGGGGGGGACGGGGGTGCTTTGGCATAAAGAGTGGTGCTGAAGAAAAGCAGACAGGTTAGGCCTTGAGGAACTATCCAAAAGCTTTGTCATCCTCTTCTATCTTTTTGCTTCAGCAGCATGCCTCCCTCTTCCAGGAGGCCACAGGACTGATCTAGATCCTACATCATCTGTAACATAATTCTCTGTGGGATTCTGGGAGAAAATGCCCCCTGACACTGTCCAGGGTTCACACAGCTGTCAACTGTGTCCTCAGGGTGATGTTATTCTCTTTATGTATCCAGAATTTAGTGCATCTCTGTAGTGATACACATACACAGGAAGGTAATAACCTACCTGAGGATCACTATACACTTATTGAAAGCTGAGGCAGAATTTGAAGAATTTTCCTCCAGTGTTTATAATTTGTTGCACAGCAGGTCGCTGCATCGCACATTCATGCAGCCAATCTAAGATTCTGACTGGAGATGATGCTGAAGTTTGCTGAACTCCATGGAGGAGGCAACTTTTACTTTATAACACCAAGCAATACCAACTGGTAGTAGCCATTACAAGATGGTAAATCTGTGACACAAATGGTCAGCAACAATAATCTGGTCGACTGTTTCATTCTGAATGACTATTAAGTATTAAGGCGCCTAAAGCGCATGAAGAACTATTACAGACACCATTATGGAGGCTGTGGCTCATCAGAAGGTCGGCAGTATGATCCCTGGCTCCTCTAGTCTTTGTGCCAAAATATCCTTGGGCATGACACTGAACCTGAAATGGCCCATGTTCCTTCACCCTCATCTCATCTGATCTAAGGTGGTCATCAAATCAGGTGCAGCTCCCGGGTGTGGCTCTCCAACAATGTTCCTTGTAATTTTCAAAACAACGGAGCAGGCTTTCAACTCCCCTGATAACCTACAAGAGTGACTGGACGACAACACAAGCGTACACACTACGTCCATATAGCGGTGCCATGGCCTCACCTCTCCAACCACAAATATCATTACAAATGACTATTACTATAAGGATTAATAAAAAGATTATTGACATGACCTACTGCACATCTAGGTCAGTTATAGTTAATGATAACAAAATACACCAGTGTTTTGGCAAAATAGATTTTGCATTTATTACGATATGAACAATAATGTATAGCATAGAAGCATGCTTGATAATAACAATAATATTAATAATACTCAAGCAAAAATTCGAAGTAAACTGAAATTGTAGTTGTACTAATACAGACCACAGTACTGATGGTTTTTCCTGACAAAAAATTTAAGGGGCCGGGCAATGCAATGAGTGTATATTTGTAATTTAAATTGTAGTAAAATGACAGTGGTGTACTTGATGAAAATGTTTTTACTGGGAAAAATATATTTCGCTTTGGCGCATAGCACGTTTTTCAGTGTGCGTGTGTATAGTGCTCTGTTGTGCCCCCTTGCTTTTGAGGCAGGTAATGCCTGAGTAATCACTCTTGGACCACAAGGGGTCACCCCTATTGTGCCAGCAGTCAGTGAAAGGGTGTAAATTGGTGAATGGCAAAACAAGAGCTTTCGGTATAACAGGGCTATAAATACAAACCATTTACCCTTACACTTCAGAGTCACTTTTCACTCTTCAACTGCACAGTGTTTAACAGTCACTGTCCACAGAAGCTCTACAATTTTGTTATTGGTTCTACTGTATTTGACTTGTATTGGACTATTTAATGAATTGCATTGCTGTGACATGATTTGTGGGATGGACAGTTGCATGAATAAGAGGAAGTAAAAGTCTTGTCCATTATTCATACTAACCTTAAATTTGCACCTGAAAAAAATCTGACCGGCACCAATGCTGGTTGTCTTGTGTTTTTCTTGTGGCAGAGGGAGGGTCAGCGTGAGGAATTACAGATAAAAGTTAGCTGTGTATGTTCTGATTTTACTACTGCAGTCTATTTTTTTAAAATCCCAAATCCGTGATCTTTCCAACAAAACGTACCAGTATGTTGTTGCCGTTGTTGTGTCATACTGTTATAATTACAATATGTGAGTATTATGAGTGTATATAAAACATTGTCACTGAATGCACTGCATGGTCTGACTGAGTTGTCCAGTTACAGTTACTTTACATTTACTTGACATGTCGGAGTGACTTGACATTTATCTCTATGCATTAATGTCACGAAACCTGCTAAGAATAATCAAAGTCACAGAAGCTTGCAGAACCTCTGATACATAATCCTACCTAATGTTCTGTAATCCCCCAAATCTCACTTTTGTATTTATTTCCTTGTCTGTCATTTTCTGCCGTATTTGTTCATTTTTTTAACTTTCCAATCTTTTTTTTATGTAATCCTTGCTTAACATATCTTTTTTAAACATTCACTTTGTCAGTGTGAGCTGCTCTTCTGCTTATAACAGATTTTTTTTTTTAAAGAAAGACAAAAAAGCTTAAAACTACACTAAAATTAATTGCAGTATCCATGCAATTAAAAAAAAAAAAAAGCATTGTCAGCCAACCAATGTCAGCAGGAATCAGCTCCACCCCACATTCAAACCTCAAAGGATATAAACATTATAGTTAATAGATTTTTTTCTGGTTTGACAGATCGGTACCTGGGACCCTCCAAGTGGCCTGAACATGACCGACAACCAGAAGGGGAAGACAACTAATGTCTCTGATTCCCTATCTAATCGGTCCCTGATTGTCTCCACCATACTGGTAATGTATTTTTACATGAATCCATTTGAATAATTGCTGACAACCATTGTTACAGTCTCCCTGTTTTATTTTCATGTTGAGCAGCTTTGATGTTTGGTTGCACATTCTTACAAAGCTCAAAATCTGAGTGGGCAGCAATAAAACCTGAACTATTATGCATGAGGGTGGCAGCTGGTGAGGCTGTTTTAGTTTCTCAATGACCTGTGGCCACCACCACAAGATTATGACTGACAACACCTTACTTTCTAAATAACTAAAATGTTAACTCATGTTGCAGCTGCATGCGTACTGCATAGATTCACTAACTCCTCCTCAATTTTTCTTTCTCTCACTACCTTCCCCCGCATAGACACACAGATACATATACACTGCCAATAGACACATATCTGTATTTGAATGCCAGGAACAGTCCAACTTAGAGCTGCCTACTGGTGTTTGGATCTGTCAGGACAGATGTTAATGCAGGTGCAGATGGGGCCAGAGTCTCTCCAATTAAGAGAAATAAAGCCCTTATTTATTACTTATGATCCTCAAAATGTATGATTCTCTTATTTGAGATACTTAAACGTAGCCCCTGAATACAGCAACATAAAAAAATGATATGAATGTGTGTTATTTTATTTTGCACTCTGATTGTTTTTCAATCGAAAACTTGGTATTTGTTTAGGCACAGGAATGAAATACACACTGACCCAGTGTACTGGCCCCCTTTATTTTGGCTGACAAAGTATGTATCAAATATTATAGCTTTCAAAGGTCTGTTTAAAGTTAAATCTAATTGTAATCGTGCCTTAAGTGGGGACCAATTATAGGCGCTAGAACAGCTCTCAGCCATATGCACTCCAACCAAAGATGTCATTATTATTTTTAAATTTTTCCTTTTGAAAAAATCTTCAATGCCTTGCCTGAAATGCTCTGTCTTTAAGGGCACTTAGTGGGGATGCTGCTTTGTGAATCCAATGAGGTAACAGTACCCCAAAGCACAGCTGTCCCTAACTGCCGGTTGACTTTGCAACTATGAAGGACTGCAAATTGGTGGAATAAGGTTTGGCAAGGAAAACTGACTGACTGATTGTTCATTAAAGTTTCATGGTTTGCCGCTCTCATTACCACCAAACAATTCATTAGACATATTGTGTCAGTGTTTTTCTGGACAGTGGTGCCAAAAAACAGGTAATAAAGCCATAAATGTATTTTTAGATCTGTATCGTTGCACCAAAGCTTTTGTAACTACCAATAATGTCATGCTATGTCTTCTATAAATTCCAGTTTTCAGTAATTACATGATGCATATGTAATTGCTTTCATTCTTTTTTTTGGATGGCTTTTAAGCACCTCACACAGTTATTTCAGTTCTGATCAGTGGATCTGCACATTATATATATATTCTATTTGTATTTGTGTTAATTCATATAAAGAACTTCTGCCTGTGTTTAAATCAATTCAACACAAACTCTACATTATTAATGAATAGTTTCTCAAATATTCAATGAAGACAGGTTAGACAGAGGTAAATGATTAAAAATGTGTTTTATGTTACTGACTTTAGATATTTGCTGAAACATGGCTTAATGCTTGTCAGAAATGGTTTAGGTTAGGGATGTCTTTGACTCATCTCTCCGTCAAGACTGTGGATTAATCCACAGATTTTAACCGTGGGCTTCTCTTTCACCCCGTTTTTCACCCATCAACCAAGCGATTGTGAGCAGCTTCTGTCTGCCTCATAGTCATTAAAAGTCTCCAGGGAGCCACCGAACACAGCTGTTCACCAGGCAAAAGTTTCAGCATGTAATGATGCAATCACGCTAAAGGCAAAGTGCAAAGTGAGACTGGGACAGAAGTGGGATGAAAAAAATCTCCCTCCAGAATGAGTGAATATTCCCTCCCTGTATAGATTTGCCCTGTGTTTATTGTAAGCAAACAAATAAACTTTCGCAGAAACCACCAAGTGTAGTTTTACTGTTCTAGAAAAGGCACCATTATTACAGAGTTATTGAAAACACTCTTTATCATTGGAGAGAGATTTCAGTCTTCATGCTGAGCTAATGTAATTAACAGTCATCTCTGTAACATATCGATATGACAGTAATATTTTTTTTTTGTCAACTAACATCAACAAGAAAGCTGATACCCACATTTACTAAAATTTCACAGGCTGCAAGCACTCGACATTACTACCACTTTGCACAAATTATGAACCAAATGTTTATATTTAATTTAAATCTGACCTCATGTCCTTTACAGGCTGTCTATAAACGTTCCTGTTCTCTTGCAAACAACAGAGTTTATTATACAAACTTGAAGAAGCTGAAAGAAAACAATATATGATCCCGTTGTTCAGGAGGCATGCATAAAAATAACAATAAGTAAATGAAGGGTTGTCATTATTTATCTCAGGCCTCCGTTCTCTCTGCACGTGCTGTGATGTGATGTGATTGGATTGCAGTTGTTAGCAAAGACTCTCCATGGCTGTAATTGCCATATCATGCTTGAGTCATGGGGAGATGTGTGATGGTTGTGAGCAGCAAGGAAATGGAAAGAGGGCTGACGATAATTAGGTTTGTTACACTTGAGTGATGCACACTTTCATCCAGCTTCTCATGATTTTCTCAGGGATTATGTTCTATAAAACATGATGTAATTACTGTTGAGATCTTGGCTTATCAACAGTTTATCTACTTGCATAATGTTGCAGTGGGTATGAAGTACCTTTAGGCTAATGGAGCTGCGGATACTGCAGAGTAATGTTTTACAGTGCGCAAGGATCTTCACTTTACTTTGTTTGTGTTGCATGCATTTATTTGGAAATTCAGTCCACGCACTAAATAAATGAATAAATAAATAACGCAGTATTGTAGACAGAATGAGACTCCACTTTATATTTAATGGTTTAATATCAGCCGTACCAGTATGGTGCAAGGTCATATTTTACATTTTTATGCACTGGGCACAGCATGGTTTTATTGTTTTGTTTTGTTTTTTTGTTTTTGTTTTGGTTTTAGGTCCACTTACATATTATGTTGTTGTTCATTAGCACTGGGTTGTTTAATTATGCACAGGGTTACTTTGATTTAAATTGTTTGAAAATCTAAAATGTAGATAATGTACATGATGCCCCTATTGAATGAGTGTTCAGGGACAATGAAGTGACTGTCTGAGACAAACTTATTGGTTTTCTTAACTGATTAAAGCTGTAGCTGAACAAAGTACCATATTTGATTATTTGTAGTCTGCATGCAGCAAAATTAGCTCTACCATAGGTTTGGTGACCAATAACTCCCACTGCCAAATGCCTTTTTTTTTTTTTTTTTTTAACAATACCTGTTCACTCTAAATTGGTGCTAGGTTGCAGCAGGGTGGCAAAAACTGCCAGTGCCTCAGGAAAGAAATAATGCATGTTTTTGCACAAAAAGTATGGTTATGGTTAGGGATCCATTGTCCATTTACCTAAAAAGCATGTGTTTCTCCTTCTCTGAGTTTGTTCTGATTTCTGTACACTGCATGTAGCCTTCAACTAAAAATCCACTGATTTTTTTTGAAAATGTATATCATAACATTTGTTTATACAATAAATATGAGTTTAGTCCAAAGATTCCCTAAAGCAGATGGGCACTGCATCTTTTTTTTCTTTTATCAGACAAGATGAAAAATCCAATATGTGGTTGACTATTGTATCAGAGAAGGCAGAATGAGGATGGTGTATGTGTGATTGAGTCAAAACAAATATGTGCGTTCATGATAATGAAGAAAAATGTCAATGCCCAGAAAACAGGTGTTGGAGCTACCAATGGAATAGATATTCCAGACTATGGATACACTTCTTTATAAAATGAATGAAAATATAATTCATGGTTTTGTTTCTACATATGAGATTGTTTTTGTTGAACATTTTTATTTCTTTTCTACATACCTTGATCAAAAGAAGGTCATCTGAAATCAACTAAAGAAAAGCGGCCGAGAACAGTTGAGAGACATTGAACCTGTTAATTAAAATATGAATAAAACTAAAATCATCCTCTGCTTTTTAGAGGAACTTTCATTTCCATTTGGCTGCTGACATTCAGGGAAATTGCTCTTAGACAAGGTACAAAGAAATGCACAATGGTGCTGTAGTTGATAGACCTTCCAAAATATGTCACATTTATGAAAAACTGAGATAAAGGTGGGGGAAATAATGAGTAGATACAATAAATTATATTAATTACAATAGATCATATTGACAAATAAGCATTGTAATGGATCATTTAGCTAAATGCTGGAGATATGAAGCATATGTTGTTAGTGTTACATATCATAGCATTTATGTGCTGTGTAATGTATCTCATTTTTCTAATATATCTGCAGGAGCCAATGCTGCTATCAGCAGATCATCTGTGGGACATTAAACAGATCATAGTACTATTAATGGAAGACAAAGTTTTTCTTCGTTTGCTCTATTTTTTGCTCTATTAGTACAATTAATTTAGGCACCAACCTCCCCTTGCAACACATTGTAATACATTTTATTCCAATAAAAACACATTTACCATAGAAGGGGATAGGAGATACCATAGAACTATGTCATAGTGAGAACATTTATAGATATGTGATAACCCTGGTCCTAGGGACCCACTGCCCTGCATGTTTTAGATCTTGCCCTGCTCAATCACACCTGATTCAAATGGTCAGCTCATCATCAAGCTCTGCAGAAGCCTGATTACAATGCATTTATTTGAATCAGGTGTGTTGGAGCAAGGAAACATCCAAAACATGAAGGGCAGTGGGTTCCCAGGACCAGGGTTGAGAAACACTGAAATAAAATGATTTGTAGCATTAGGTTTTGTGGCTGCAGTGTATATGACTGAACATGACAGGACAGTAATTTAAGACAACAAAGAATATCAAGATCTCTGTTGAAGAGCAGATCAGTTCTAATTAATTATTCAGTTGTGCCACTTTGTTAAACCACATCTGCTCAGTGAAGCTCAGTTCTGGAAGCTTTTGTCAAATATGTCAGTGATACAGATCCATTTACTGTCTATGGTAGATACAGTACATTCACAGATAAGAGGGGATGAAAGGTCTTGAGTTGCCAAGGGTCTCACAATAGCATATGTGTTCAATAAGAGCTAAAAGCTGTTTTACTGGTTAACAAGGCAGATGGGTCAAATAATAAACTCAGAGTTCAATTAATATTTTAAATGGGCTAAAGAGGATTGTGCTGTTACAATGGTGAAAAGGGTCATTTCAGAAGAATAAAACTAAAGTTATATTTAAAAGTCAAGCAGCACTGTCCATTAATGTCTCAGCTTCACTTTGTCAACATTCTATTAGGAGTCAAGATTATATTAGAAACAAATTTTATATAGCACGTCTTTCATCTTGATGACCACTTAAAGCGTCTTCAAAGCAGCTTTGCCAGTTCACCTCACTCACTTGCAGTTTCATTCAGTAGACCTTTGTGCTGCACTTTTACTGTCATACTACATCCTTCATATCCATGCACATGCTTCTGTCTCTCTTTTCATTTCATTGTTGCACCGGAAACAATTGCCGTGCTCTGTTTTTCTACTTTCCTTCACTTTAGTATTGTTGGGGTTGTTGGGGCCATGTGAAGGCAAGATGGAGATCTGTGTGTGAGATACCTGTCAATGAAAAGGGGATGACCAAGACTTCCTGCAAATTGCTTCATACTATTTTCACTCTCCTTAATCTCCACTGGTTTAAGAAAAAGACCAATTGTTATATTCCCTTGCAGTAGTATAGACCCAGTGTTTGATGGGTGCCAGCTCCAAATTGAAGTGATACAGATTCGCTGCACATACCACAAACTGATGTGAAAATGTGATAGGGTTTAAAACTAACATATGTAATACAAATTCATTTAATGTTTATTCATTTACAGTATATTTTCTAATGAAAAAAAAAAAACAACTTTTGAACTGATGACGTATTCTTCTGCCCTTCAGTATTGACAGTGTCAGTGAATGAGCCTTTTTCACACTGTAATAAACATCCATAGAAAACGAGATGTGTGGAATACTCATTACTTCTGAAGCAGAATTTCAATTAAGATGGCTAAAGAGAGATAAAGAAACCCTGGTGTCACCTTGGATTGATAGATGTTGCGATGGAGGTGTACATAAAAAGGTGTACATACATGTACATACACTACATATGGACAGGACATTGCTACCATGTCATCAGCACTTGCTGACCTAGGAGCTCATAACCTATGATGATGTATATATTCAGGGTCATTGCTATACTGGTCAGGAATATGAATTAAATGTTATGACTGTAGAGTCAAATACACACTAAAGATAAATAAAATAAATAAAAGACAAGAAAACTAATCCCTCCTGAAATCCTTTCATATGTCGTGGGGTGCACAAACTGTACTGTATGCTACATTTACTGTGTTTATTTGCTAAGTTCACAAAAAGGGATGTTGTATTTACTTATATTCCCTTCTGAGTGTTATAGTACATACAAATGTACTAGTTGCTTATTATCTGTTCTGTATGTGTTGACATTGTAAGCACTCTGGTATTGATCTGTATGTGGATCTTGCTTTCCACTCTTTCACTGAGATTACATCAGTATCCTTGCAGTCCTGCTGGTGCCAAGGTATAATGTAGCAGCACACCAGTTACTGTGGGTATAACAAGCAATAGTAATATTGATTGCTGCAGTGTGGTTACTTTAAGGCTATAGGTGCTAATTTTAATTGATTTGGCTTTATTCTATCTGGAAGGAGCTGCATATGTTTACATATTAGGAGTTGCCACGTTGGTGACGCCAATTATTGCTGCAATTAATTAACACTTTTCTACAATTTGAAGAACTAATGCTCTTGGTCTATGTGCATATTATACATAAGGTGTGAAATAGCAATTTGGCATTTAATTTGAGGTTCATTAATGTGTTGTGTTTAATGTGTAATTCTACTAATAAGTGCTTTTACTTCATTTTTTTTTTTCAAACGGAAGCACAAATATGGTTCAAGTGAAGTTAAGAAATGACACATGGTGGAACAAAAAATAAAAATAAAAGAAAATAAATAAGCTACAAAATATTAATATCACTATATATTTAAATCTGACAACACAAACTAATTAAGAGGCCTGACATCTATCCTCACAGAGCTAAGCATCACTTATGAAGACAATAATTAACTCCACAAAGGCTGCAGTTCTTGTGGATCATATACAGAAAATGCAAAACAAAGAGAGAGAGAGAGAGAAAAAAACAGACGTCTGACTGTATGTAGTGCACACACAATGCTAAATTGCTTGCCGACAAAGCACACAATGAATTTGTTGTTATGTAACTTTCATGCTGTGTGTTTTGCACCACCACAAATTTACCATCTCTATCCCAACACCACTAAACAAAGACTCAATCAACCCGGTTATTCTCAATATCTATTTACTAACATTCGGTTTGTGTTTCTCACCATGCAATGAAACGTTTCATGCCTGTGTACTAGAAATTCAATCCAGTGGACTGTGTCAGAGCTGTTAGCAATATTTCTTTATGATTTACTTCCATTCTGTTTTATATAATAAAGAGCACCTGCTTGATGATACACTTTTAGTTTATGTTTGTCTGAGAGAGAGCTGAAGAAATGAGGCATGTGCCATGAGTATCTCACACTAACAAAGACAGGTGGTGCATGAAGCAAAAGGAAAGAGGGGAGTGAGTAGGAAGAAGTGGAAATGTAGAAGGGAGTGTGGAGGGAAAAGAGAGGGAAATGGTGCAGGTGATGCTCAGTAGGCGGGAGGGAGAAGGAGCCAGTATGAAAAAAGATATTAACAATCTCCCCAGCTGTTTGTGTTAACGGAGAAGCTGCGCTTGCTCCTTCTGTGTCCATCTATCAGTATCTCTTATCTTACTGACAAAGCATGAGGTGTCCTGAATGCTGGGCCTGGGCACAAGGCCAGCCTCATTGATATGGGGGAGTATCTCTTATTATGTTCATGCTTCACTTTGCACCCATCCTACCTTGCATCACAGGCCTGAGACTGCTGGCAAGCACATAAACAGCAGTTTTACACATGCTTTACAAAGGCAAGCCAGTGTGTGTTTGGGCTCACATGGCTCTCAAGACTATCTTTCAAATCAGACACCCTCTCAGATAGGGTCTTATCAGGAAAAAAGATACCAAGTGCTGCAGAGACTCATCACCACGCTTCTATTTCACCCAACAGGAAGAGCCATATGTGATGTTCAAGAAGTCTGACAAGCCACTGTATGGGAATGACCGCTTTGAGGGCTACTGTATAGATCTGCTGAGAGAGCTGGCCAACATCCTTGGCTTTACATACGAGGTTCGTCTTGTGGAAGATGGGAAATATGGAGCCCAGGATGACAACACAGGCCAGTGGAATGGGATAGTCAAAGAGCTAATGGACCACGTGAGTCTTTAAAACATAATTGTTAAATATAGAGCATAACTGCCATATCAGTTAAGAGGCAGTCATTTGTATAGTCTTGGTGACTAGTTCTTTTACTAATGAATATCCAATTTTGATTATGGAATTTGGGAAATAAAAATAGTCACAGCAAAAAGTGAAAGACTCACAGAAAATATTTTATAATTACACTGTAAACAGCATTTCTTGGAATTTATCAAACATACCTTATGTAGTAAAACTTAAGGGTACATAAGATATTGACAATGTTCTGTGCGTGTGTTTGTCCATGAATAAGACACAGGAAGGAGGAAGGGGAATGTTAATGAGAGAAATGCATAGGAATTTAGCCAAAATACGACACAAGTGCAAGCAGCTTTAATTTGTTTACAGTCTGTTTACCGGCACCATATTTTTTTGTGATAATGTAATCCTTCTAAATCTAAATTAGCTTGAGGAAATCATTTTTTATATCACTGGAAGCAATTATGACAGCACTAACGAAAATAAAATAATCTGACATGTAATCACTGTCATCACTAAATCGCTAAAATATACCAAAACAGCCGCCGGTGTGTTTTAGTAAAAAGTATGAACTAACAGACCAAAAACTTTGGGTTAAAATAATGTCTTAATAGTAACAAGTGCTGTCTTTATTTTGGTGAAACTTTCATTGCTTGTTTAAACTGTGTAAACTCTCATATCAGCATCTTCTTCCATCCAGAGTTATAGTTAGGAATGGTTGGAGAGAGAATGGGTATTACACTGCAGCTCACTACAGGGAAAAGAAAGTGAAAAGAGAAAGAAGAAAGGGGAAGGTAACAGCTACCACCATTTAAAAGTACAGTATTGCGAGTCGAGCATAGATTCTGTTGTGAGTTGTTTCCCCTGCAGAGCTTATTAAAACACACACAAGCTCACACAATCTGCTCACAGTGTAGATCATTACATTTGACAAAGTCCCAGTTAGGATAAACTGCATGGACAGAAAAATAGCAGCTGCTCTATGCCCAATAGTCAATACCTGACCCCATTAGAAGCAGCACCCACGAGAGGTCAAGTCTTGTCATCTGTTTCTTCTCTTGATCACTGCATTGATTGGTTGTTGTGACAGTCTTTTCATGGGTGAGGGGCCCAATCCCCTGTGAGATGATGTGCAGCCTGGGTTTGTCCCACTTCTTGCTTAGACAGGCTTGACTTGGACAGATGGTTATTGCAGTAGACAAGGCCTCGGAGGACTGGGGGATGTGGACTCAGAGAGAACAAGTTCTTTTAAAGAGAGAAAAAAAAACATTGAACAAGTTGGAAACAAATTTAGAGAAATTTAACATAATGATCTTTTGTCTTCACAATGCTCAAAGCAGCGTAATGATGTTAGAGTTGTCTGGATAGATTGGAAAATGCCTAACATCAGCAGATGAGCAGGTTCCTTTTGCAGTCAGCTCATCATTGGGTGGCGTATGGCAACACTCACAAAATAAAAGGTTGTGTTTTTGATAATTACATCATTTTAACAAACCATGGAAATGGCTTTTACAAATAATAAAGAATGCAGTGGCCAAGACTGTCCTTAGTACACTGTCATTAGTCCATTAGTCAAAGGTTTCTCTTCATTAGCTAGATTATAAAAACAAAGCAAAATCTTTTGTATTAGTGCTATTTCTTTTTCCTACAGTTCATATAACTGTAGATTAGGTAAAATAGTTAAATTAAAGGTATGAGGACAACTTTTATTCTTTTTTTTTTTTGCTGATCCACCAAAGCATTGATGAGCTGTCCACATCTCCTGTTGCATTATATAAAGTAAAGTGCTGTGACAGGCAGCTGCCAACCACTCAAAGTAGGTAAAGAAAAGAAATGAATGATTCAGCCCCCAGACACGAAAAAAAAACAGTTTAATAGCAGTTTAGTAGTGAGTGTGTACTTGATGGATGCAAAGAGAGAGTGCTTTAAATTTCTTGTTGAGTGCCTTATATAAAGGAGAGACTGTCTTTTGTGTATAAACCCTGTTTTCTTAATTTGATGGACTTTAAATGCTTCCTGTTCTTGTGACTTATAGCCTATCTATCCTCCCTTTTTTATCTTTGATGTTGACAGAGAGCTGATCTGGCAGTGGCTCCCCTTGCCATCACATATGTCCGTGAGAAGGTTATTGACTTCTCCAAGCCCTTCATGACGCTGGGTATAAGTATACTGTACCGCAAGCCCAACGGAACCAACCCTGGAGTCTTCTCCTTCCTCAACCCTCTCTCGCCTGATATCTGGATGTATATTCTGCTGGCTTACTTGGGTGTCAGTTGTGTGCTGTTTGTCATAGCCAGGTAACATGTCACTCCCAGTGATCACTGTTTCACACACAGTAAGACACATGCTTAGTGGCCATTGCTCAAGCTGACCCGTCTAACTAACTACAGGCTGATCTCTGTAATTAGAGGATGCATCCTGAGCACATAATGGAAACTTACAACTCAACAACAATGGGAATACTAATCAGTCATGTATCAAAGCTCATATTTAATGACTTTGTCTTTTGATGTATTACATGTGGTTAAACCTATGAAGACCATTGGGCATTAATAAAGAACCAGCAGAGTATCTTTTTTAGTTTGGCATGGCTACTAGGCTTGCTTTGACTCAGATAGAGATCAACAAACTACAAAAACCCCAGGACACACAGGCATATGTACACAGGAAAACAGACTTTGGGCAGAGAAGTTGTAGAGTTATCAGCCATTTTAGGGTGGCGTGCATGTGTCTGAGAGAGTGGCAGGTCGGATATGTGTGTGAAAGGAATATGTGTGGGACGTGTCCAGCTTGATGTGAAAGGCTGCTGCCCTTCTCCCACCTTTCCCTCACTGTCCTCAGTGTCCCAGAGTTTCATTGTGTCTTTTCTCCTCTCTTTTTTTTACCTTCACCTTGTTTCAAACACAACTGTGACTGAGAGATATAGTTTATCACGTTTACTGCCTGCATATTGTGGTTCACCGTCTCCATTAAGCGAAAACACAGTTAGGTACACACCTCAATAGATTAGACATGGAGTCGACTCTGCCTCCTGTGCCTGTAATCTCTGTTTAGCATGACAGTATTGTATAGCTATAGTCTTTCTCTTGGCGAACCTTCTCTGGTGTCCATGAAGAAGAATCCTCTCAAAAAGCACCATGCTACAGTTTCAAAGCGTCAAGAACTGATGGTTATCAAACAATTTAATTCAAATCAATTGTATTTGTATAGCATAAAAAATCTAGTGAAAAATCTCCCGTTTTAAGAACAAGACTCAATGTGTATGAGATTTTTCTGCCTCGACTGGTTAGGGTTGGAGAGAGGAGTGAAATGCAATGCCAACATTTCCCTAAAACATTGAAAATGCTCACCTTTGGTGCAGTTGTTTTGTTTTACAATCTCCCCTTTGAAGGGCTGTGCCACAGTTTATTCAAAAGTGGTGCTATGACCTGTCATTTCAGGCCTCTCACTGCAGTTAATCACTGCCACCCAACTTCAAATGGCACTGTCCTTGTTCAGGAGAAACTGAACACAAGGAGGGAATACTGCAGCGTTTGAATATAGTGCCCCAAACATCCTTGTGAAAATTTCACTTAATTTATAGGGTGCAGGAACTCATTTGTAGTTGCACCAACGCTGTGTTTTTTATGGACTTTTTATTGTTCGGGAAGCTCCAGTTTTTTGATACTGGTAGATGCGATCATACAGTGGATGGTCAGAAAAAAACCAGGAGCTTGTTGTAAAATATACAGGAACTTGAATTAAAATTGCACCTGGCCTCTACCTTCAAATGTGTGTTTTCTTTTTACATCTTGGCTCGGATAAATCCTCTCAGCTGATGAAACCAGGCCAATAGTGTTTAAAGGCTTACTTTCTTGTTCTAGTGGTTCCTGATTTTGGCAGCTGTTTGAAGCATGGTGAAGGAAAATAAAAGCGAAAGAAAGGTTTCGTGTTGACTCTAAAACTGTTGGGAGCCTGCGGCTTGCTTGCTGCCGTGACCCATCAGTTTTATTGTCAACACCAACATTTTTTGCGATGTTACTGGCGATATGATCACAAAATAAGATAAAAAGCAGCAACTGTCATCTAAGTTGGCTCAGAATATGCACCTATCTGTTTTTAGTATCACAATAAGTACATGTTTGGGTAAGTGTATACATTTTCCCCTCACCTTATTCCTTCTTTTCTCCTGTATACACAAACGCATGCTGCGCTACAGTTGCATGTTTCTGCCGTAGATTGTAGCACATAAAATTCTCACAAAATTTCATGAAATGAGAGGTCTAAAGGGACATTATATATTGTGAACAGAAATGTAGAGGTTACATCTTTTTACTGTGAAAACGTTGTGTACATATTGTACGTATTTAAATAGTCATCAGCTATTCTTTCCTCACATGACTCTCAGGTGAATATGCCACATTGAATGACAGCAGCAGTTACAGAAGGTCATTTAAAACAACTAAGGAAACATTTTGTGTTTAATGACCTTTGGGATAATTGGGGTTGTGAGTTTTTGGACCTGTTATTCTGGGGACAGGGGCTGAAAAGTTTGGGAACATCTGCTAAAAGATGTGACATAAGGTCTAATGGCACAAAGTGGTACAAATGCAAAGAAATTACGAAATACATTTTTATATGTCACTTATGTGCTAAAGTAGTGATTTGGTTTTAAGCACATGAGCCACTTGATAAGAATTATAGTCATACCTGGCATTAGAGTTAGGACTAGTGTTTGATTTTAGATGTTGACACATTCAATCAGACCTGACTGAATGACCTAATTACAAATTCACTGGCTCTGGAAAAAAATATACTATGTACAGCTTTGTGTCTAACAAATCATAATTAATGTGGGCACAAGAACTTCTCACTGTATTATATGTACAGGATGTGTGTCCTTCATTCTCCAATTTTTGGTGGAGAGGTGCATTTCTCTCACTTTCTGTTCACATGTATAATTTCTATAATATAAAAGTCTAACTCATTTCACTTGAGGTTGTGAGAGCGAACTGATTAGAACCAATTTTTAGAGAGAACACCTAAAACACTACAGTTTAGTTGTACTGTGCATTAGTAAATATAAATATAGTTGTATATATGTATGTTTATGTATACGTACATATATCTGTGTGTGTGTATGTGTTTGTGTGCATACACATTACACATGTTATCTATGTATGCTTGTGTTTGTGGTGTACTGTGTGACTGACTGTTTGCATGAATGAGACACTGACAGTGACTAATCCAAGCAGTGACATACACAATGCTACAGTCAGAGCCATGTGTAGGCAATTTTCACTCGCATGTAATATTGTAACTCTAATGTACTTACTGTTGCTAATGTTGCTGGCTCTTATTACCCTTATGTTTATTTTTATGACAAAGCTCAGTACTGCCCTCACTTCTGGCACAGGTGATGAAATGGTTGGAAAACACACATTACTCTGCTGAAGCCTTTGCATCATGACCTGATTACTGATACCCCACATTATACACATGAAGTTGAATTCTCTTTTGACATGTGAGAATCTGAGGAAGAGCTTAGTGACGGTGATTGGTCTCAGCATTTGTGCAGACTATTCCTTTTTACTCCTGAAACACCATAACTCTTGAATGTCTTGCTCAAAACTGCAATTCACTCAAGTATTTAATTCCTTACAACAATAAGAATTGTTGTAATTGTTTCGGCGAATGAAAACCCATTTGTGTGGGCTCATAGTAAAGGCAGATCCCTCATCATGTAAATGAATGTATCCCATCCCAAGCCTTGTGGAATGCTCTGGATTTGTACATATGAACACAAATTAGATATTACCTCTTTCAATTCTTCTTGAACTTACAAATATACTTGTGTGTTATATAAAAAAAGGAAAAAAAATAAATAAAGTAAGTGCATATAAGGCTTTCCACACTGTAGCTGTTTCCCATAATTATACAGTAATAAACACTATAGATAGCAAAATAAAGTGGCAGAAATTGTTCTAAAAGAAAATATAATAAATTTCAAAATATAACCCATTGAAAAGTGAAAAAAAAAAAAAAAATTAAAATAATCCATGTTGGTAAGTCTCACTTTTTTGTGAAAACGTGTGATGTATAATTCTACCTGATACCAGAGAGGGTTCATTAAGCCAGGCATGTATTCTGATTCACAAACAGCAATAACTAAAACAATGACACACTGGAAAGCAAGTACAGAGACCTCAGAGCATTTATCCATTTTTCTGCATCTTTGTTTCATATGAATATGCAACAAGGCTACAATAAAGCAATATTAAAACAACGAAAAAACAATTCCAAAAATGGTCACCTGTAATTTCAGAATGTGTAACATATTCTATATGTAACATATTCACATGTGAAATCATGTCCCATGACAAAAGGATGCAAAGGAACCATTCTGACCCTCTTTGTCCATTCATTTGACATTGGTGTTATTCTGTGCATTGTCACTGAAATTTTCTGCAGGATGACCCTGCCCTTGTAAAAAGATTAGGAAAGAACTTACCTCCCCCCTCTGGAGCAGCGATGACCTGAGATAATGTAAGGGCAGTGTAATTGGATCAAACTGACAGCAAACAGACCTAGCACAATGCTACAGTAAGAGACAGGTTAAGCTGCTGGTTTAGCATTCCCTGAGCCAAACAGGAGCAGCATCAGTCCAGCCAGCCTCTCCCAGATCCAGGGCTGCTCTGATGACAACGGTCCTTGTGTTTTTTCATGGCAAGCAGTAATTGACTTTTCCAGATGTGTACAATGGAGAAAGTATTGCAGAAAATGAAAACATAGTTTGATACCAATAAATTATCTCTATCACCTTTAAAACTGAAAGAATTTTACTTGGAAATTGTGAATCAAATTTTAAAAGGATCAGAATTCAGAATTGATACAGGGCTTAAAACAATTACTAAACAGTAAATACTGGCAATAAATTAAGCTGGAAATCACACATTAACCACGTCATAGCCAAAATGTAAAAATGTCTTACAATACTGTGTTAAGCTCAAGATTACAAGACACATACTAATTACCAATTTTCCCATACATGACATAATGTTTAGATGTGGGGAAACTGTTGAATATCTCTTCTGAAAAAAGCTAAAGTGTTTCAAAACACTCAAAACACATTTAACCCTGCAGTATTCTAAGTAAAGTTAAGTACTATTTAAATACTGTGCTGCACAGTTTATTTGTTGCTGGTGGTGTTGTCATCACCATAACTATGTTTATTTGATTTATATTTGTATTTAATTTGTCCAAAATGAACGAAAATAAATGCATATAAATCAATCAAATGATTCAGATCTCTATGCAAAGAGATTTGGTCTTATAGGAGAGCATGCTGCTGTCAGGCAGTAGTTCAGATGAACTCAATTTGGAACTGCAATTTGACAAAAAAGAAAATGTTGGAGAAATTGAGTGAGCAGATGGATTGACTTAAGGCCAAGGCTTCTGTTAAAGCAGACGTACGAACACATTTAGAGGTCCCATAGTTACACTACACAATATCCTCCTGAGTGTTGTAGGGACAGTAAAAGATACACCACTAACCATATTACCATGGTGAAACCCATTAGTCAATGACGGGGCAGTTACGTTACATTACATTATCAATACAGACATACATCTTCATGTAGAGTCATGTCTTACTGTATGCAACATGGAACTACTGTATTTTACCCAGAGGAAATGGATCAAAAATGCAGCTGTGCAGCAGCCTCATTGGTATTATTCTCATGCAGATGTCCCATCCACTTGAGGTGATCATTCTTGACTTCCAGCGCAGTAAAAAGGCCCACACTGAGACAAGTCTACATAATGCATTGCAATTTGATTAGTCAAACCGTGGTGTCTGTTAAACAGCTTGAGTCAAGATATGTCCCTGGTTCCCCCAGCACAAACCAAATCAGGTCAGGATGCTTAATTGTAGACCAATCAACCTTTACTAATGTAATGTCACTTTTATTTAACATGAATAAATGAAAAATCTCTCTGCTTGAGGAGTGCATGTATTGTGAGGGAGTGCAACGACTGGCGTGGGCATGACAAGAATGATCTTCTGAATATTAATGTTTCTCAGAGATTACAGGGATTATTAGTTTCTTTTCTCATCTGACAATGGAGTTATTTTCAGACCCCATGGATGAAATTATTGAGGGAGCTGCCTTTGATATGAGCACGCCCACAAGAGGAGCCACTTTTGGAATATGAGTGATGATTAACTTGAGCCCACTCTCCTCTTATTGAATGTCATGCAAATTGTAGAGCCCACAAGTTGTCATCCTTAAGCCTTTATTTCGATTTAACAGGGTATTCAGTATAAAATCATAATCATCTCATGGTGATTCAAGTAATAAACTCTTAATTGACTAATGGAATTAATGACACAATAATCTGCAAGTACACAAAAGGAAATCAATGTTAATGTTATTGTGTTCTCACTTAATTTCCAGAGTCTTTTGTATCTCTTGATATGACTAACTAAACTGTGTTTTCTTTCCCTTGTCTCCCCAGGTAGATTTCATTTTAAAACTCTGACTTTGTGCAACTGCAGTAAAATTATATATATATATGTGTGTGTGTGTGTGTGTGTTCTCTGTTAACTGTCACAGGTTTAGTCCCTACGAGTGGTATAACCCTCACCCTTGCAACCCTGACTCGGATGTAGTGGAAAACAATTTCACCCTGCTAAATAGTTTCTGGTTCGGAGTTGGAGCTCTCATGCAGCAAGGTAGACGCCTCTGCCTGCCCCCTTTTTCCTAGCACAAGTCCCACGTTTTTGCTGGGGGTCAACCTTGCTCTTTGACCTGGCCCATGACCATGCATGGGGGCCTCTGTGCATGTAGCTAGAGTGTTAGTGTCCAGCAGGATGGAATGAGTGGGATATGAGAGATGTGATGATCAGTGAATGGTGATTGTGCATGTTTCTTTTATTCCTTCCCCCTAATTCCCTCTCCTCACACACCTTTTCACAGCCAATTGAACAGGTAAGTATGCCCACCAGAATACCTGAGAGGAGTCAGATGGTTGAGAATGAATGAGAATGTGACTTTAGCTGCCTGCCCTGCCTGTTTGGTTTCATTCCCCTCTACCAAACTAATGCCATATTCTCAACTAGTTACATCAGTAGACTGAAACAAAAAGATGTGTCATAGGAAAAAAGGGGATTCTCATACCCAAAAAAAAAAAAAAAACACCCAACTGACTTTAAACTGAACATAAAATGTGTTTAACATTATATCATCATAAGAATCTGAAGACTTAGATGAATGTCTCTATTTAGCAATTGTAATTTAGTGTAATAAAGGAGTCTTTTAAAAAATGCAAGCAAGAAGAGTTGAGAAGATGTGCCTGAGGGCCAAAAGGTTGTGCAGGGATAATACTTTAGGAACACACAGTGTCTGCATGGCACCATGCTGGTCTACACTGTAGAGAGGCTCCCCTGCCTGGTGGCTAGCACTGCCCCCCAGAAAACTGTGTGACGTGCTGTTTGGTCATGACGTTACCTTGGGTACATGACAGTCAGCCCCAACCAGGCTCTGTTTGGGTTGGACTCTGTTCTCTAAGTGGGTTGCTTGTCTTTCCTGTTCTGGTTTCTGTGGTGGAACAGGATAAGAGGCCCAAAGAAACTGGTAAAATGTTCCACTTTTGAACCATCCTGCATTTAATAGCTTGCCATTAGACTGACACAGTACAAGCAGAATCCACTGCTAAAAGTGCAAATGAATGTGTTTGTATTCATTTATGTTCTCTTGATTTTGTTGTTTTGGGTGCAATTTGATGAATGGACAAAGTAGGAGGCAAGGGGTTTAACTTGTGTGACTGTGATTTAAGTGAGACTGTAGATATGAAGGCCATTGTTGTGTTCCTTGTAGAAGGACTACACTTAGCTATATTAGTGTTTTCTGATATCAAGGGATGTTTAAATCACACAAGACATTTACAGATTAGAGCTATGATAGTTGTCTGTTCAAGTCTACCAAATGCTTAAATTTGCATTTAAAATTCAGATCACCTCAGACTCACAATAAATATCTAAGGAGAAAAAAAAACAGCTCTATGCTGAACAATAACTGTTTTTACAGGCTAAAAAGACCAACACTAAAAATAAATACTAAACACACCAATCAAAGACAAATAAAAACAACCAATGCATGCAGGCTAACAATGGGGATTTAAAGAATAATAAAAAAGGGATACACCAATACTGAGCATCTAGTCTGCAACTTCTATGGATTCATAGGTTGCAGGAAAAAGCAGGTCCTTGAAGCCTAACAGTTCTCACAGGTGTTGTGCCAAAAAATCATCATCTGCCAGAAACCGATTGCTGGTAAAATGTGCAGCCTTTTAAAGCTGTATTTTATAATTTTATAGCTGTATTTTTTTGGTTATTTTCATCTACAGCTGCTTTTATTTGGATCAAACTGTCGTAAATCAACTTTATGTCCCTGGCAGTGTTAAATGTTATCTATGTCAAACTTTGGTTCTTAATGGTTCTTGTGTAAAGTGACTGCAGTTTACAACATAATCAGACATAGCATCTAGAGAAACAGTAGCATTTCCCTATCAGAGTGTGTGGTTATAGGGAATGCTACTGTTTCTGGTATGTTTATGTGTTATACAATTGTATGCTTGTTTATAGTTGGAAGCTAGGCTGTAATTAACATGATTCAAATCGAACAGCAATCATTTCCTAGTGGATGATTATTTTTGGCACAGCCGCGGTGATTACCCTGACATTCTCACAGAGGCATACATGATGTCTGATTTTTGAGACAAAGGACAGTATTACAGAGTTTGTGGGGTGTAAGAAGTATTATGAGCAGTTCGGCAGAAAGCAAGTTATGATATTTCAAATATCTTGACCAAAAATGTATCATTTTAACACAACAGAAAATGAATTAGTGTAACTTCCCTACAGATTATACAAAATGAATCGCCTCTGATCGACAAACATATGCCAGTGATGATTGAACTTTCACAGCAATGGTGGTTTACAACTATCTGGAATGAACAAATGCCTAAATGCTATAAACATCCATATTGTGCTCAAGAGTTTGGACTGTCAATAGGAACAGTGTGTTGGTTTTCTGGTCCTGTTGAAGACTCCTTTTTACAACAAAATCCCAAAACTGCACACTTTCTTTGGCATTCCTCTCAGAGACAGATCTAATGAGAAGTGGAGATGGCACAAGTACCAATATGCAAATGGATGTTTAAAGCCATTTCAACATCAGTGTCTATCTATCTTGAAATGTGGCTCATGCACAATTTGACGAATATGGAAATATTTTTCTTTGAGCATATGACACAGTGTTGCTGTCAATCTATGCACACACACTTTTCACATTTGGTCCCAGGAGTTGTATCCAGATAAACTGCATGTGGTTCATAAATTTGCAGTTTTGCTTGTCTCTGTTCATATTTTACTTAATGAACGATCAGCAGACCTGACCAAATGGTAATGACAGGTATCTAAGATCTAAACTATTAAATATAACTATAAAATAATCATAGTGTTTTGACAACACACTGGCAGCTATAAACAGTGTAATTGGGCCAATGTTGCACTCATGACAGACAGCACTTAATGGTTTACTCCATTGTGACACAATTAGTTCTTCCACTTAAATTTTTACAGATAGGAGCATGACACAAAATCCCCCTTTAACCATTTAAAATGTGTTTTCTGGGATCTGCCAAACCACTTTGGGAGGTGGTTGGAGACACTGACCACATTGAACAGAAGTGTAAATTGAATGAGTCTCTGATGTGTCCACACACCACCCACAACAACTGAAGTGGAAATACGTTGGTGGCTTTGAGCACAGCTAACGTGAAAGCAGCAACAAAGCTGCGCATTATCCTCTGCTTTTGTCAGTTTTGTGCTTGTCAAAGATGACTTCTATCCCTGCTTCGAAAAGCAAAGAGAAGTCCACACACGAATGTAACTTGATGCTGTAGTCTGCTGCTTGAAATCTTTGCAGAGACGGAAAGGTAATGTCGGGGGCATGACCGTGATCAGATAGCAATCAGATCTTGATGTGGACACAGGGGATGCATGTTAATATTAGGTGGAAATGCATTTGGTGAAGTGCTGTCCGATCACAGAAAATGCATTCTAATGCCAAGTGTAAAGGGGCCAAGGTCTTCCATGTTAGGCCCTTTTCCACTGCAAGAATTTTTCTTATTATCTGGGATTTTGAAAGAAAAAAAAAAAAAACAGAAGAAAAGCTTTACCCAGGCAAAAGAAGCTACTCCTGACTAGTGACTTTTAAGATTAGCAGGAACTTTGGAGGGGCGGGGCTGTGTGCAGAAGGTGCTGATTGGCTAATTACATTTTTGCAAGTGTTTTTGTGTTGTGAACTTAGCGACATTGTCCCTATACTTAGACTCCACTCTTTTTCAAATAAGTGAATAGCAACAAATCTACCATCTTTTTCTGGTGTTTTTAGAGTCTTTTGGAGATACTGACATGAAAGTACATATCGTTCTTAAGGTCTTTGCACACTGGACAGGGCGAAAGTGTGAATCATTTGGATGCGAATTATGAGAGGGGGAAATCACATCACTGTCTGTCTGCGACCAGAACAGGTTTCACACACATGCTGCTGCTGAATTCTTTTTACCAGGTTAATATATTACTGGTGATAAAAGTAATGTTGGTGGAAAAGGGGCTCCTGTCAATTTTGAATAATGCAATTGCCCCGTTATTAGTACCGTCAAATACATTCACCTATTCATGAAAAGAAATCTTATTAGTGTCATTAAATTGATCACACTCAGTTTCAGTGACATAAACATAGACATTGTACTGTATGTACAAATGTTTTTCACTGATGTATCCCTCCCCTCATCTTGGTCCAGCTTTCTCTCTGTGTCTCAGCTACCAGACAGTTCAACTGGTGAACTGTGAGAAAGAAGGAAAGTTTGATTAATATAAGAGTGCTGATTGAGCCTCACAATGGGAGTGAAGAGCAGAGTTCCTAACCTAGCACTCTGACTCCTTGCCAGCTTTTCTTCTGAGTCAAGGTACAAAATCCCAGCTCTCAATTGCTTAAGCCACTCGAGTAGAATGGTCTTCTATAATCCAGGCCCACCCTCCTGCACTCAGGCAACAACTCTAACTCTCATTTCATCAATACACATAGTTCCATGCTCTGCATACAGCATATTGTGGTATATTGTATTACAATTGACCATTTTTGATAAATAAAGTAATTGATGCTATATGTTTGGATAATCAATGTCATGTAGAAAGTATAAGAACCTATCACTTAGGGCCACAGCTAGCAACACTTATGAGTAAAATCTTAATCTTAGTCTTAAGGGCTTAATTTGTATTTTGCTTTTGTGAACTTTATCTTGCAACTTCTCACTTTTAGTAATTGCCAACCAGTGACAGGTGTGGTCTGTTAAAACAAATTCATTTTTTAAAAAATCGGATCACATTTCTTAAAACACTCTTGTATCATAGTATACTGTTAAATGTACCTGTGAGAGTAATATTCCATTGATAATGTTTGGAATGTCACCAAAAGGGGCTATATGCAAATAGAATTTAAAGTAAATAGTGCAATACAAATTGAAATTATTGGAGAGCATTTTCCTCCCTCCTCCACAAGGTTTCCGGTTTCCAGGTAGTTTGAGGAGCAACTTCAGCATATATAAAAACAGAAGGATGAGGAGCTACACTTATAGCCCTTTTTACAACATAAGCATAAACAGAATTTTCAGTATGAAAACTTAATTTTAAATTGAAAAACTGGCTGAAGTCAGTGTACTGTGTAATGTGCCAGTTTACACAGGAAGGATTCATTTCAATGTAATAACAGTCACCAGGGTCAACCATGAGCCTGCCTACTCTGTCCACTCTTGTGTGTTTAAGTCTGAGTGTGTGATCCAGGACATCTAGCCTGGCTTGGCCTGGCCTGGGTGCCATCCCCTCTCCAATCTAATGTTGTATCAGACTTCACCCTCACCCTCTGCTCCTCTTGTTCAGGATCTGAGCTCATGCCAAAAGCCCTCTCCACCAGAATTGTAGGAGGAATCTGGTGGTTTTTCACACTCATCATTATATCCTCCTACACTGCAAACCTGGCAGCCTTCCTCACTGTAGAGAGGATGGAGTCGCCCATTGACTCTGCTGACGACCTGGCTAAGCAGACGAAGATAGAATATGGAGTGGTAGAGGATGGAGCTACCATGAACTTCTTTAAGGTAAATTGTAACAGATTTTTAAACCAAATGCGGTGTTTTGTTTTTTTTATTGAGGTTAGGGTTTGTTGAGGAGTACCTTTGAGTTGGTTCAGAAGCTGTACTTTCAAAACATATTATTATTAGTTGAAGCAGTATTTCTGCTAAAAGGCAATGCAGGGCTCCAGGTGCAAGCTGTGCAAATGCCATAGTGCCACCCATTCCTTCACTTTAATAGTACAATAATACAGTTGTTACAGTTTCTGTAGGCAGTTTTCTGCATTAGAACAGTTTGCTTTGAATTTGATTTCTCCTTTCTTTTCAGTTTTATTTTATAGAAAACAAGAGAGCCAGATTTAAGATTTAGTTTTTTCCCACTCCTTGTTTTCATCCATCTTTACATTAACTACAGATGTTTTTGCAGGTATGGCACACACACACACACACACTGACATTGTTGTGATTAATATACTTGTTTGTTTTGTCTTCACACTGAAACATGTCCCAACCAGTTCATTAAAAACTGCTGTGGTGGTGGTAGCACAGCTTCTTTATCATTCCGCCACACAAATGAAAATGAATGAAAACAGTTGGCAAGAGAAGCATCATCGCACCGATGTCGAGGCCCATCAGCAGCCACAATTTGCAGCTTCAGCTCAGACAGTGCAATTCACTTCTGCTTTATGGGCCACATTTTTATGCAATAAAATCACACAAGTCAGTTGTCTGCACCATTTAAAGCCACTGAAAAAGAACCACAACAATGTCAAACAAGGCAAGTTTCCTTTTTAACACAGCATATCACAGGTTCAGCCTTGAAATTACTAAACAGTGATGACTAAAGAGAAAATTAACAATCTTTTTTGGCAGACTGGTTACTATGGTTTGAGAGCTTTGTGTGCAAAGGATTCTGTGAAATGAAGAACCAAAGTAAGAATTCACAGTGTAATTATTTACCTTTCAATTACTTGTTTTTTTATGTACATTACTGTGCAAAAGTCTTAGGGCACCATTCATTGTTTTAGTAATGCTATATTTTAAGACAAATTTTATATATAAGTGTGGTCAGTTGTCTCTTTAGCCAGAAACAAATCTACATCGCTCGCTGTCTTGTATTCAAAACAATGTGGGTACTTTTAGAACTCCAAATTTAACAGCTAATCATGATGTGGTTAATCATGATCAAATATAAGTTAAGTACAAAAAAAACTTTATTAAACACTTCATCAGACCCAATCTTAATGTTGTCACTTAGAGAAATACAGTACTTGACAGCAGCTTTACCATGAGATCCATTGGATTCCTCCTTGTTTATATACATAGTAAAGTTCATTGTTCTTGTTTGAGTATTGAATTCAACTTCAGAGGGCATTTGTCCTTAACTAAGTAAACAGTTTCTGTCCACAGATCCTGTCTGAGGTGTTTAAAAATCCACTGTTACAATGATGAATTCAAATTTCTGATCAGACTCATCATTAGTGTTAGTCAATTCAGTGGAGCACACTTACGAATGATGCGTGCAAGCACCACAATTACTATTCAAGACAGGAAGAGAATGGCAAAACACCTTTTGTTTAGGCAATTATCGACTTCTGCTGTAAAATACAAGTATAATGGTGGCTAATTATGTAAATGTCGGCACGGGACGGTGCCTGAAGCATCAATGCATCTCACTCATTCTCCGAGCTGAGATGTTCCCTATGGACTGTCACTGCAATAACAATGAATAATTTAATAAGCAAACACACAGCAGCTGTGTCTTGCTTGTTAGCTAATAAAATCACATCTTGTTAAAGACAGTGCTGGTTTTTCACCTTGTGTGTGTGTAATGGGGTGATGGCTGGCAGAGTCAGAGGGAGAGAGAGTAGATTTTACATGGCCTTCATGCTGAGCTCCATATCCCCAGGCTATACAAGCATGACTTGCTTTACAATAGCCATAAGACAGATGGGAGGAACACCTCCACTATGGTGATTAAACCACACTCAATAAGCTTATTGAGATGATGTGTCTGACATAATGGAGGTGAGAGAGGTACCGTACATTAGATGTTCTCCTTAGGTTTCACCATCTTGTGTTGACACTGGGTTGTGCAGTGTTAAAGACTGCATGGATAACAGGCTATCTTGCCCCCAGAAGTGACTGAAGTTCTCACGTAACTAAACTGTGTTTTAAATTTTTTTAACCAAACTTAAGTTACTGATTTACATGCCCATAAGGTTTTAACTGCTTGTGGTGCTTTTGCCCAAAATGAATAAACCAGACCATAGCTTTACCCAAATGTGGTTTGTCTGCCCCTTGACAAATTCAATGAAAACATATTAGGATTTCCCATGGGATGGTTTTGTCATGGACACCTTGCTCTCCCTAAAACAGCCTGGGATGTCTTCTTATAACTGGGAATGGTGGTGCCTTTCCACCATGCACAGTAGAAAGTGCATAGCTCTTTTGGTTGCCGTAGAAGTGTTGCAATGACGGTCGAGGTCCAGTTTATCAGGGAATCAATGTCAGTGTTGAAGCTGCTGTAAACCCAGTCTGTGTGATGGCTATTGAATTCACCAACACACACAGCAGGGGCTGGGACATCTGGCAATGACATGGGGATCAGTCTGCTTGGAGGTGTCTTGTAGAAGTTGATCATAGTGTTTTGCACTTTCATTGTGATCCATTTTACCTCTGCAGTCTCTGGTGGTTCCCCAACAGCTGACTAGGCCATTCATGTATCAGAGAGGCTGTCTAGTGTGTGTTTATGTAAGTGAGTGTATGATACTGTATATAGGGTTGTTTTTGTATAGGATTTGGAGATAGCATAGGCCAGTAATATAAGTAACTAAGTAAATTAAGGTGACAGTCCTGGGGGTGCTGAATACTTCAAATAATTCAACTCTAGAAGGATGTACAAGACTGATTTTTTTAATTATTATTAATTCAAACGTTAACCCTAACTCTTGATGAGGGGTTTTAATTTGTTTCACATATCAGAGTTTCACTTTTTTCTACTTGTGTTGGCCAACAATATGGCATCGAACCAAACACTGTTGTCTATGATGTAAAAGGGACGAGGGAATTCAAAATTTTAAAATCCATGTAAATACAAATGTAAGCTCTTTTTTTTTTTTTAAAAAATCAATATTGTTTAATGGATCACAGCTACATAGCTGAACTATGAGAACTTCCTTTGAAATTTTAAAACATTTCACTTGGTTATCTAGCTCCATGTTTTATATCTACTCATATTTCTCCACATCCTTTTATTATTTAGCATGTTTAAAAACATGGATTGTTTTTCCCTGGCAAAGAAAACAGTGACAAAATAATGTGATCATATGCTGTTGTACATTTTGGTATTTTATTTGCCTCTTTTACAGGTGCATCTCTTCCAAGCTGAGCTGACAAAGCTACAAATGTGACAATGGGTGTGGCATTGTTTTGCCATGTATAGCTACTTGTGTTTAGTGTTAATGGTGTATCATAAACAATGTATGTAAAAATTAGTTCTGCAAGGAATCATCATAAATGCAAAATTGTTTGTGCTGACAAAAACTGAATGCCACTTACCTCCACTTCCTGGATGCTTTTGATAAGGCCCCTTGTGTAAAACATTTGGCAAAGCAGCACGTAGTTCAAGGCTGCACACAATACACAAGCTAAATGCTGTATGCACATAAGCTAAGCCACAATGTGTTTACATATTCAGTTTCACTGAGATAAAATGTACTCAGAACCACATAACCCAAAATATTTTTGCATCTACAGTAGCAACACAAAACACACAAAAACGCACAGCATTCATAGTGAGGACCCTCATAATGTATTCCCTAGCCCCTTACCCTAACCTTAACCATTACAACTAAGTGCCTAACCCTTAACCTTAACCTAACCCTAATCTAATCCCAGTTCTAACCTTAAAACCCAGAGTGCAATATGAATACTGATGTTAATTTTTATTAGTAGCTTATGCTGATATTATTAGCATTGTAAGATACTTTTTAACATAATGTGAGTTAATCTTTAAAGTTGCTGAGAATATACAAATGAAATCTTCTACCACTAAATGTTTAGCAACTATAATGACTTAATGACCATCCGATTACCAACAACTTGGATCTTGCCCTAAGTGTCCAAACATGTCTTTTCACTTCCCATTCAGTATGCATGTTATTAAATAGCATGGGGTGTGGTCAGCTTCATTGTTTACTCACTGATAACTTGAGACAGTCACATTACGATTTTTTTTCTTTTTTATGACACTAAATTCTGAAAATGGTATAGTGGCTTTGTGCTTAAAGGTCACATAGAATGGTCTTTTTGAACCAAAAATCTATATTACTGATGTCTACTAAGATAAATTAAATAATATTTGTGGTCAAAAACCTCATAGTCTCTTCAGATTAAGCCAGTTTATTGCTGCTCTCTTCCAGCCTCTAAACAGGCACTCTGTTTCTGAGCTAATGCCCGCCCCCCAGAACACAGAGTCTCTTGTGATTGGCCAGCTACCAAGTGCATTTCCACTCGCTTGTGATTGGACAGCTACCAGCTGACTGACTACTCCATGGTGCTTCTTCTTCTTCTTCTTCTTGAGGCTGAATTTTCACACCCATGACGGGGAGGGTGCAAATGTGCTAGTTACGTAACTAAACTCGATTTTTCAAAACCGCTTGCGTGAGCGCAGGTAAACAGAGAAGCCATTCTTTCTCAGAAGTGGCTGAAGTGTGTAGTGTGACACTTTATTGATGATTAGATATGGGAAGGACACGGGGACACACAAAAACAAAACAAAACAAAAAAAACAATTTGATTTTCCACTGAACATTCTCTTTAAAATATGTCTCATTTTTTAACATTTAGAAAATCAAACCTCATTAGAACATGTAACAATAGAAACAAAACAGTCCAAGGAATAAAAATATGGAACACGACAGAAGAACAAAATAATGAAACAAAGAGATAAAGAAAAACATATAACAAAAGAAGAAAATGAGGACATTAAAAAATAAATACTTACAAACTTTAGACTAGACACAATTTTGTATTTGATAAAAAAAAAAAAAAAAACCTGACAGACTTGTCATCGTCATTTCCAGTTGCAAAACATTTGGATTAATAATAATAAAAAGATAGACCCCTATTACAATCTTACTGTCTCCACAGACTCTTTCATGCAGACAATTGACAGAACATATTACATCAAAATACATCTGTAGATTCAAAATTAATTACTGACAAGCAAATGATAAATCCTGCATTCAACCATTGCACAGTACATTCAGTTTAACTGATATGCTTTCATCCAATGCCTATCACCACAGCACTGGAACTATAATACAAACACAATACACATCAGAACTTAGACAGGTGTGAATAAATCCTATACATTTACATATTAAATGTGACCAATGGTATAGGCCTGCACATCTGAAGAAAGTTAGTGTTTGTCTAATGACAGTTAATGTGGTCACAGTTTAAATATTGTCCTTACAATTCACACCCAACCTGCTGTGTCAACATGCCAAAGCTGCAAAATGTCAATATTTTTGTAATATGTTTCTTCTAATACAAAGAAAATTCAACGGATTACGTGAATAGCTTCAAGCCCTGCCCACACTAATGTAGTATTTTGAAAAAACACCAGTTTCCTCAACACCTTTTTCTAGTTTTTAGTTTAGTTTTCTCTACACCCCAATAAATATAGAATCATTACAATGTGCAGCATATCCTCTGTATGAGGCCACAGGTTTCAACACTGTATGCTACACAGTTAATGAAATGCATCAGAGTAACTCACGTCCTCTGGATACAGCTTTACTTCATGTGTAACTGTTGCATTTCCCATCTTCTTTCACATAGTTCAGTTTTAATCAACGCTGGATCCCTTTGTGGATGCTTTGGGAAGCCCACCTGACTTGGGAGTATAGGTGGTTATCTGCCTCACCATGTATTCACAGCCACTGCTCTCGCCTTATCAGCAGTCTGAGGCTTGCATGCTCAATCGCCTGATTTGTCAAGGGTGACTCCAAAAGATTCTGATAGGCACTCCACAAATCACTCAGTTGATCTAAAATATCGACCAGCCACAAAAAGTCATTACACACAATAATGGCGGGCAGGACCTTGAAGATGTGACTTAATTAGGTTTCAAATGGCTTCAAAAATGCCTTCAAATCTGCTTCCCTGGAGAGTAGTGTACTCTTGGATTTTTCTCTGTGATTACAGGTGTAGAAAGTGAAGCACACAAGTACTGACAACACCGATGCCCTGCTCCTAACTGTAGGTGATAACAGCAGAGACGTGCAGTCATACAAATTCACGCTCCTGCTACTATTTAGCATGCTTGTCTGCTTCAACTTGTATTTTTTCTTTTTTTTTTTTTCAACATTCAACAATGACTTGGGCAAAAAGAAATCATACACAGCAGCTGGAGCTTCTGCAGTAGATGTACATTAATGATAACATTTGAAAAGAAGTTTGTGGTTTGTTTGTTAGTTTTTTTTTTTGTTTTGTTTTTTTTTTCTTCCCAGGCTTGTTACAGGTGATCAGTTAGGTAAGCACTCCATCTGTATTTCATTTAAAAGGTGTAACTGGTTTAAACATGTTATGATATTAAAACTCATTGCACGGTGTAATGGTGATAGAAAATTTTTTACCATCTTTGTTTATACTGATCCCCTATAAACCTTGCCTTTATTTTGTAATTAACATATAACAAGGAATTCATGGAAAAAAATACTCTTTAACTTATGGCACTCAGGAACTTTGTTAGTCTATAGCCAGAACAATGCTATCAAAAATTTGTTTTGCATGGAGTTACTTTTTATGACACAACACAGGCTCTGTGAAGGTTCTCTGTCATCTAGTCAAACTCAGTTAAAGAGTTAAATTTCAACAGCAGACAAGAAGAGACTTGACAGACTGATACATCCTAAATGTCTGAAGAAACCGTATCACTGCTCGCTCCTCTCTGCTGCTCTGAGACTGTACAGCAAGCACTGCTCTCAGTAGACCACAGCGACATGAAATACCGCCATTCTCTGATAAATGCAAGGTCTTAAGTGCAATCCTGGTTCACACTGTAAATATTAAGGTCAAATTGTATATATTCTGGTAATTATTTTTCTATATGTTTTATATATAATTTTATAGTTGATATTTTTTATATTGTACTGTCACAGATGCATGTTTGTAATTTATTATATTTTATCTTATCATTCAAGCAAGAGCATTTGGTTTTTACTCAGAAAGACCAGTTGCCTACACCTAACTACTGAAGGAACCTAGGTCCTTTGCGACAAAAATAATTCATCATAAACGTCCAAATGCTTTGCTTTCCTCAACAAGTTGTCCTCATGAGTAAATGTGAAAATAAATGGATAAATACGTGAAAAACAGTTTCATAAAATTTATTTTTTCTTAACCATAGTGCCATTAAATGTCTCCTCACAGAAAACCAAGATCTCCACATACGATAAGATGTGGGAGTTCATGAGCAGCCGGAGGCACTCAGTTATGGTGAAGAACATTGAGGAAGGTATTCACCGTGTGCTTACGTCAGACTACGCGTTCCTCATGGAGTCCACCACGATCGAGTTTGCCACACAGCGCAACTGCAACCTCACACAGGTCGGAGGCCTTATTGACTCCAGAGCCTACGGTGTTGGTACACCAATGGGTATGTATGTCACAAATATCATATACCATGTTTCCTGAAAGCTGTAATACCTCGTACATACCCATCATATACATTCACAAAATACCAACTGCTCAGTTAATGCATTGTGAAATCAGATATTCTTTACCAAATGGTAAACCACAAGCGTTGAGTCTTGCAGTTTTACCAGCACAATCACTATACACCCTTTACAAAAATATTGACTGATGCTGTAGATCAAGTGAGAAGTAGTCTCTCAAAGACTAACCTACAGTAGAGATTTTTTGGAATCAGTGGAGTTACCTCCTAGTGGCCATTCATGAGAATACACTTTAATGCTCTTTTACATTGGCTTCACTTTCCAAGCACAGAGAATTGCCAAAGTACTCATGTATAGTCTGTTTTTAAAATGACAAAGAGCTAGATTAATTCCAAGTGTTGCAATATGAGTTGTTGTTGCAGCTAACGCCAGGAAGAAGCTGTCTTCTTTGAAATGTGCACTCCAGGGCTGCCTGTTATATGTAGAATTTTGTCTTTTAGTTTTTACATTTGAAGCTTTGTAAAATCATCGACATTACAAACTTATTCCATTACAATTAGTACTGAAGATGACACCAAACGTACAATGTCGCAATATACCATGAGTGTTGATCATGAATATTTCTAAAAAAAAAAGTTGGTTGTTGCAGAGTAAAAGCTGAGTTAACAGTGTCAGGTGTGTTTATGCTGCACTGTATCCCTGAGGGTAACCCATGTGCAGAAACACTCAGCCAGGAAAGTCCTGAGGCTATTTCCAACAGGCAGAAGAGCAGTCTAACACATAGGATAAGCAGAGAAGACAATGGCTCAGCAGCAGATTGTCATAATCCTACAAAGGCAGGGAATTAAAAAACAAATATACGGTGACTTTAGTAACCACTGCTCTTATTCTGTGTCATGTTGTCTAACACAGAAATGTTTGTGGTATAGTTCCCACAGTGTTCAGGCCTTCTGCAAACATGACTTAAGAACAAACTGCTGTCTCACTGGATGTCAGGCTAATGATGCTGGAGCCTGACAGCATTCGCTTCTTTAAAGGATTGTCCTTTCAAAGTTGAACTTGTCAAAATATAAAAAAGTATTTTACTAGAACTTGGACCCTATTAGTCTTATTGCTGTAAAATGTATTGAGTGTAATTGTTGTAGAATTAAACATTATTACACAGGGAATCTGGAAGTTAGAACTTAGAAACCATTGGCTATATCATGCTGAGACTGAGTGATTGGGGGCCACAGCCAATATTTTGGGGTTTCTTGTATAGACACCGTTCACAGTCCATCTGCATGTGAATAGAGATAAATAAAATGAAAACAGACTGTCTATGCATTTTTCGTCAATATGTTATGCTTCTTTTTGCTCTCCACATAGACAGTTTAGAATCAGAAACCAGAGGGCTTCCAGCTCAGAAGAACATTGGCCATTTCCCCAGAAGCTAATTATTTGCCAGAAGAATTGTTAGAGTCAAATGTCTAAGCTGAGACTCAATGTTTTATGGCTTTACCAAATCAGTAAATTATGGAAAAAGAACATTCAGTATGTCCCAACAAATGGTGTATTTCTTCTCTATATCACTGTTAACTCTCAGTTACCAATAAAATGAAAACTATCAAAACATTTTTGAAAACATCTATTATCTGTAAGAATCATCTGCCTTGAGAAGTCGCCCTCTGTGGAGGACAGATTATAACCAGTGGCTGTATTGTCCTGACCAATCAGGAAATGTCATCTAGGACACTGGGAGTGTTGGCAAGGTCGCTGGCTGCTGTTTGTGTATGCTTTGCTGATCAGCCGCAGAAGGTAATTTGAGTGACTGTGGCTGTGTGTACAAAACAGTGGAGATAGGCTGTATTTTTTTGGTATGATTGCATTTCCTGACTAATGAGCTCATTTTGAAGGTGTGTGCGCACGTGTGTGTGTGCGTGAGTGCATGTACATCTGTGGGTTTGTTTGGACAGGCATTTTCCTGAGGTGACTGCGTACTTGACTATAGCATGAAGCACTGCACACACACACACACACACACACACACACACACACACATATATATATATTACTGCTGCCTGTCACTATATTTTTTATTCATATTACACATACGGTATGGGGGTTGTGTGGATATGGTTTGTGTGTGTCAATGAAAGAAAGAAAGGAGACTCGAGAGGGTGAAGGTAATAAAGGAAAAGTGAGTGTACCATACAGTTTTTTGTTCATACCAAAAAAAGGAGGGATATTAGGATCATTACTCCCTGGTGGCCCATTCACATGCAGTCAGGACAAGGTATTTAAATTGCTAATCCTACCCTTTTATTACCCTTTACCATATGCAGTCTGTATCCCCATGCTGCCAGAACATTTAGTGTATAATTCACTGACTTGAACAGAAAGAAGGTGTTGGATTATTTATTAGTACCTGGGCTCTGATAGAGCTTTAGCACTCACCCATGGCAGCTCCCTCAACTGTAATGGACAAAATAATTTCCCCTCCCAGGTGTTAGTCATTGCTGGGTCTAATGGTGTATTTATCTCATTTTAAAACCTGATGGTAAATCCTAATTCCCTTAGGACTACACTTAAACATATTAAGGGTTTAAGAAAAGCAAAGAGATGATCCGACATATTTTCAGCTATACTCAAACCTAAATTTATCACACTAACAATCTATTACATTGGTTGCCTATCAATAGCATCACATTAACATTGGTCATGTAGTTGTCTGGCAGAATCATCATTTTGTTGAGTTTTGGCTGTATTTCCATTATACAATTTTGGATCATGTTTTTAAATATACAGTATATTTTACCTGAATTATATTTTATTTATCACATAACTGGATCTTAATTTACCTTTTGTCAAGCAGCTTGCACCAAGATGTCCTTTGTACCAACAACAAATCTAGAAAAACATAGATTTTTCTTTTTTAAATTGAGTTATTTTTTTTTTTTTTTGTAAAACTGCTTTAGTTTAAGGTCACTTGTTTTTGGTTTTTTTTTTATAATGGACTTACCCACATATTCCTTTAGTTTTGGAGAGGAGGAGACGTCTGATAAAAAATACCTCCTGGAGGTCTGAATCATAATTTATCTGAGAATCAGGATGAGAAAACATTACCACTATCCCCAAAACTGCTTTAGTGGATAAATAAACTGGTCCATTTGTTTTAGATTGGAGGAGACCTCTGTAGATATTTAATCTTATAGGGCAAATTCCTCTTGGATGAAGAATACTGAAGAAATTCTTCAGAGTTGCAGTTAGCTTTATCTGGTGTAGGTAATTGTAATAACTAGAAAAACAGCTTGTAACAGAAAATCGACTCTTGTAAGTTAAGGAAAGCTACACACATTTGTAAGGCTGGAAACCAGTTTTTATTGCCCAAATCAGTTCTTATAATATGCAATATTGTTATGCTACCATGGCAGAAACATTTCCAGGAAGCAAGAAAACTTTATTTCTGTAGCCTGTGTCTGTGCTTTTCATTGTGTTTGTACTTGTGCATGTGTGCGTGCACGTGTGTGTGTGCATTAGCCTATTCAGTGTGTGACTGAATTTCAACTGATAAAACCACGATCCAAATGTAATTTTTCAGTCCTTGCTCTGATGAACGTTTGGCACTTCTCTAAAATATAGTTCTAGCACTACTCGGCTCTACTTGATTCAACTGTACTGGCTTTGGGTGTCAGGCATACTTTATAGAACCGCTTCAACAGTGACAGCACTTTCTGACCAATCAGTGGCCAGCAGTCTGTTGATATCATTTAAGTATCGGCTCATTTCGCTTGGAACCTCGCCAGACACCAGGTCCTATGCCTAATGGAATAGCAATGAAAAAAAAAAACACAAGTAAAGTCAAGTTGAGTCGAGTTAAGTAGCTCTAGAACTATATAATGGAAAATATGTGGACTCCATTCACACTCAGAAATCATGGCCTGTTAACTGCTCTTAAAGCAAAATAATGTAAACTTCTTGACTTCTTTGCCAAGCTTGTTGCAGTTCTCTAAGCAAGCTGCTTAAGTTGAATAATTGTCAAGAAAGTACGTATTTATGGCACCATACTGGTGCAGTACCTGTTCAAAGCGTATGTGTTTTTTTTTTCTTTTTTTGGTTCACATATCGATATAATATCTCTTGCATTTCTTATCCAAACAATGTCAGTGTCTGCACTGCAAAGTTTAAATCCTGTCAAGCAACCAGTTCTGTGAACTTAAAAGACAGACAAAGAGACGTTCCTTGAATTCATGCCGACTGATGTGAAGCAAATTTTCATCATGTTATTCACACTGATTTTATCCTCAGACATTTTTTTTTGCATTTATATGTGCAAGTAACAAGTAGCCCTTGCCAGTTCTCCTTTAGAAAACTGAATAGGCGATGTCAATCACTGTCTGTGCTGATTGGCTTTTGTGATATCACATTAATATCTGGAGTGTTTGTTCTTTGCATTGCATCTCTTAGACTGATTGATTTGATCTGCTTTTTGTTTGCTGTGAAGCTTGGTGTAATAGCTGTTGCAGCACACAGAGTTGGCATGAGTGTATCCACAGAGTGACAGTGATTGTGCTGTAAATCTCCATTAATATGATTGCACATTATGTCCACACAGTGATTATGAAGCAGCTGATGCCAATTAGGCAGTAGAAGTGCAACTTTAGTGCCCTTACACTGCAAAGTGTATATGCATATGATAATAACAGTAATGGCTGCATTCAATCCCTCCCCTCAGTTCAATTTTTTGTTTGTTTTTTATTAAATTAAATTCTTGGATCTTTTCTGTGATCCTGAATAAAACTTGCCAGTGGTGGCAGCATATCTGTTATTTTTGATTAATTTAAGCTGTTAGAATGTTAAAGGTAACACAACCTAATTAGTGAGCTTCTGTATCTGAGTATTTGAATGATCCAAATGAATTACATCGTTACAACCATGAGTGCTAAATCTTCATCATGAAGTAATGAACGATGAAGGAATAAGAAAAAAAAATGCTTATCATCTATAATGCATGTTCTTATCACTCAGTAACTTTACTTTCCAGATTACCATTGGTGTGAATTTTCATGGTCCCCCAGATGATGATGTCTATGCATGAAATCAATCAATTCAAATGGTCATGGTTTAAATATCTATTTGGATATTTATCATGTTTACCTCTATTCTCAGTATCGTCTGCCTGTCTGGTTGAAGATTTTTATGTACATGGGTGGGCGATAACTCTAAGAAACACTTTATAAAATATATTAAGTGAACTGGCAGAGGTGTGAGAATGTTTGTAGTTTAAAAAGGTTCAGTTTGCTCAGAAATACACATGTGGATGTGGGGGAAAGCCTGTTTTCACACCACACTATAATAAGGAAATGAAAAGTACAGTATCCTTAAGTCTCTCATTATAACTGAATAAAATCAAAACAGTTGAGAATACCCTAACCCTAACACCCCCCCCCCCCACCCCCTCCCCCACATCCCCCATTTTGGCGATTTCAATCTCTTGCATCTGTTAGCCTGGAACTAGACAAGGATTGCTTACCCTCCACCCTCCATGAGTGTGAAAATTTGATTTTGTCTTTTTTATTTGGAAATATTTACTCTTCTGAACACTCTGTGAAGCAGACTGTCAAAAACCTGGTCCTGGGGACTCACTTTCCTGCATGTTTTTAGATGTTTCCCTGCTCCATCGCACCTGATTCAAATGGTCAGCTCATCATCAAGCTCTGCAGAAGCCTGATAACGACCCATTTGAATCAGGTGCGATGGAGCAGGGAAACATCTAAAAACATGCAGGAAAGTGAGTCCCCAGGACCAGGGTTGAGAAACCCTGCCATAAAGGATGTGTTCTTATCCACTAAACATAGTATGAATATTTATTTATTTATTTATGATTGTGATCATTTAGTCTAGCATTGTGCTGACACTGTCTCCTCCTCTGCCTTGGCTGCAATCTCACATGGCTCTACATTATCCCTCTCCCTTTGTGCTTCCCTCCCAGATGACTATCAATCTTCATTTACCTTCATGAGGCTGCATTCATCAAACAGGGTAAAGGGGAAGTGTCAGTGTCAGCAGGCTGCTGTCCTTTTCACTCGTCACTGTTACCTTCACCTCATAAACAGGAAGTGTCCTGAATGCATTAGTAAATCTCCAGTGCTGTGACTTGCAGTGACTCACGTCACCGTAACTCCCCAATCCCCTGCCACTCGCTTCTCAAGCTCACTCTGAGATATGTGTGTAATAGATTGAGGACGAGTATTAGGCAGAGAGCTCAAACAGAAGGAAGATGCAGCATGCAGGGCCGGCCCTCTGGCGTAAGCCCTTTATGTGATTGCTTAGGGCTACAAACACTACAGCCACAAGATCTTTTTTTTTTTTTTATTTATTTTTATCTCTTACAATTAATTGATCAACTTATGCTGCTCACATTCATGATTTTCATTGGTGTCTATATACAGTCCATATTATATAATAATGTTACTTTTAGCCAATTCAAAAATATATATTTCCTCTCAGAAACTGATCCATTAGCCTGGATTAATTATTGTACCCGAAGACTGCCTTTATGGTACCAATTGCAAGGTCTGAGTCACACTTGCTGGAATGTTTCAGTAATATGATTTAATTGGCCAGAGCTTGCGCTGCTGCTTAAATGTGTGACGTTGCTTAACTTTTACCACATGTAGTACAACCAAAGCAAAATCACAGATCCACAATGCAGTTTGGCAGTACATAATGATGTCCCATTCAAAATGAATAAACTGGGTTTCAGTTGAGGCCTCTATTGTGAGAATTCACTGCAATAGAGAATGAATGGTTGGACAATGGACCCCAACCTATTTCAAGAATGGCTCAAAAACACTACAATCCCCAGAATGTACTGAATGGTTTTAGAAACTCTGACCACACGTCATTTTTGGTTTGTTCCTTAACATGCTAAGAGGTAAAATGCTCTTTGCAGGATGATTGTCAGGAATTGTAGCACATTTACATTTATAGTTTTTTTTTTCTTCACTGAGAGACAGTGCATTGGTGTGGGTCGGCTATTACTCTTCTTTGAGCTTGAAGATTGCAGCTTTGAGTCTCCATCTGGATTCAGTATAGCCTGTCACTTCACTCTACACTCGTCCCAGAATTGAAGGATTAATTGCCTCTTTTATGGGCATACATTTATGCACTGGATTGTTTTTTTGTTTTTTGTTTTTTGTAATCTGGAGGGTTGATGGTGGAAAATGCAGTTTTCATTTATACATTTAAAAGTGTCCTGATTCTGCTTTTAGCCCAATTAGTAACAAAAGAAAATAGTTAGTGTAATCCTGTTCTGAACTCTAATTGCTGTCTGTATTTTAACTGAAAATAAGTTCAGTTTTTAGTAACTATTTTTCATTTTCCAAAATCTTCCCACACTGATTATTTGTCAGTTATATGTCATTTGTGTCATTTTATATTGACATATTTGCACAACCTAACCTGGTAAACTGCAGAGTGATCATTATTACTATATAATATTAAAATATATTGCATTCATAGAAAAGTCAGAGGACCTTTTCAGTGACCATTATATCCATGTTTCAATTTTAATCATTCTAAAATTATGGTCCTGTTGTGTTTTACATATTGTACTTGTCTAATTGTTCCACTTCTGTGAGTTCAATTACCCCTTCAATGCATCACCTGCGTATATAGTCTTCACATATTCTTTTTTTGTCAGTTCTTCACTTCCTCTGTCCTGTATGTCATGCCTTTGTCTGTTTCCCCTGCAGTTTTCTCATGCTTGTGTTCCCCAGTGTCTGTCTGAGTGTTTTTGTGTTTGGACTTTCTGTTTACCTGTCTGCCTGTCTATCTGCCAACCAGAGTGTTTCTTCACTACATCTGTCTTTCTTTGTCCTGTGCCTGTATTTTAGCTTTCCAGAAACTGACCTGATGGAGTTATTTTATGTTCGGCAAAGATCTTGAAATAGCTACTGACAAATGTTACAAGAAGACACATTTAAAAAATCAAATTTAAATCTTGTCATCGGTTTATTTTTGTGTGTGAGCAAATGTGCCAAGGTCTTCCCATCCATTTTATACCTTTTACTACATCTATAGCAGTGTTTCTCAATCCTGGTCCTGATGACCCAATGCCCTGCATGGTTTAAATGTTTCCCTGCTCCAACACACCTGATTCAAGTAAATGGGTCGTTATCAGGCTTCTGCAGTGCTTGCTGACGAGCTGACCATTTGAACCAGGTGTGTTGTGATGCAGGGCAACATCTAAAACATGTGGGTCCTCAGCACCATGGTTGAGAAACACTGATCTATAGCATCATATTCAGTTCAGTTCAGATCTGACAACTTTATTTGTCTCAAAGGACAATTGAATTATTTACTCCGTATATGAATATTTGTCAGACATAGGAATACACACATCTGTAAAAAATGTGTGACATAAGACAAAACACACCACTGTAAAAAAGAATGTGTGTGTAAATATTACAATAAAAATACAGAATTAAGAAATACGTCCATCTAACTATGCAGAGAATGAAGAAGAATGTATCAGGATGCAAAAGAGAGGAGGATGAGAGGGGGGACATTTGAGCTGCAACCACAAGAAAATAAAATTGATGTAATAACTGTATTATTGACAGACAACACGTCACTGTTGAAATTGACCAGAGCTGAATCAGTGTTAAGCAGAAAGGAAATCTACATTACGTTTCCTCTAAAATGGATTAACCAAATTGTGTGCGACATTCTTCTCTGCAGAGTTTTAGAAATTAAAACAGCAGTTTAGAGATGGGCCTAA
>JAFBJR010000425.1:2334015-2435882 GCA_016785285.1 Brachirus orientalis
CATATAAGGCCAGGCTTGCAATGTCATTCAGCTTTCCATATGAAAATTGTGCGTGATCTGATAGTGTGCAGTATATTTTATAACACTAATATAAAACCCCATTTACAAAGGAAACACTGTTGCTCTATTTTCACAGAGGAACAGTCAGTTGGTCAGGAGGCACTAGACTGTCCACTCATTTCATGCTCATGTAAGTGTGGACTACAACTCTTGCCAAAGAATGTGGCTGGCACAGTACAGCACAGCACAGCACAGGTCTTGACTGTATGACACAGTGATCAGTTTAATTTTTCACATTTGTCTTGATCAGGCAGTGTGGACCCAGTTATCAGGCTGCCTTTTTCTTGTTGCAGTGAGTGATTTATCTGACACGCTCGCTTGTTGTTTCACTCTGGAGCTGAAGGGAATGTACCTACTCTAGATGACAATGAATAACAAGGACCAGAGTGCAATTCACATTCACCATCACCATGGTGATAGATGCTTTTGAAACATGCTCCACAGCTCGCTCTGAAATAGAGAGTCAGATACCAGAAGACCTTTTGGCAAAGATGAAGAACAGAAGTGATGTTAAAAAGTGTGAACATGTATTTGTGACTGCCACCACACCGCCACAATTCTGAGGGCCGCAAGTCAAAGCTCCACTACACCCTTTTTAGGATCTCTT
This sequence comes from Brachirus orientalis, assembly GCA_016785285.1. Lineage (NCBI taxonomy): Eukaryota > Metazoa > Chordata > Actinopteri > Pleuronectiformes > Soleidae > Brachirus > Brachirus orientalis. The sequence goes on from JAFBJR010000425.1 coordinate 2,334,683, forward strand.
TGGCCAGCTGAATAATAGTCACAGAACAAGCTACCCACTGATAATGTTATTTTTTCTCTCTCTCTTTCTTTATACACAAATATAAATACCATAGCAACTAAATTTGTTTATCACTGTGTAGGAATCATCACTTAGACGTGCACACACTAAGTGGCCAGAATATAAACAGAAACAAACACAACAAAATATGAAATCAAACTCGCGAACACATAATAACAGAATTCAACAAACATTTCAAATTATGAAGGCCTACAACTAATATTGTAGTGATTATTTTCTGACTATAAATCCTGAAGCTTGAAGAGCGATGGCGCCATAACTCTTTAAAATTACATTCCCGACCATATTTCTCACGAGTCATTCCTTTGGCAATTTGCAGTGAAAATAAATACCATGTCTGACATAAAGGATGGTGCGATGGCTCCTCTGTTGCCATCCAGGAGGCTGCAGTAACTCAAATCACCTGTGCCCACTGATCAGACGAGTGCTGTGATCATTCAGTCCCTCTCTCTCTCTGCTCCTCTCCATAGGTTTGGTTTGGTTGAGTAGTCACATTACCATGGATTCTTACTATACCTTACACTTAACACTTATACAGCCATGCTTCATCCATGCACACCACTCAACTTATTTCCACATTTCATATTTGTAGTTTGATTTGCTTTGCTCTGGTTTATTAAATAAATAAATAAGTTAACGCTCTTGTTTTGTGTCTTTGTTTTTGTTGTGACCTGAGCCAGGTCATGACAGGTGGTTAATCAGAATTAGGAACATATTTAAACTTTTTAAGGTCTATATTTTACACTGTTGTTTGTATTGATTTTTGATGTGTTTTGGTGTGGAAATGTTCCATATTTGGAACATGATTTATTGATTAAATAGCTTTTCTTCTGCTGTGGGATTTGTATGGTAAGGAATGAACTTTACTCACCCGGTCCCTTTTAATTATTCAAGTTGCATTAACATGCTGATTGCTGAATATAGGGATTATACCACAGGGATGTGTGGAGAGTGCATGAGTGACAGGATTCTTTTTTCTTTTTTTTTTTTACCTGCAAGTCTTTACCCTTCAGGTTTTTATCAGATCTCAGCATTTGATCAGCAGAGCAGGGAAGGGTTGTTGAGTGGTTTATCTGAGTGAAGAAGAGGACAAAAAGAGGTCCTTGGAAAACTGAAAAGAGAGGCGAATGTGTTGTGTGCTGTTGCAGCATCTCACATTGGTACAAGAGAATATTTCTTGGGTCGCTTTCGGAACACTAACCATTACACCAGGGAAACAGAATTTTAAAGAGATGAATAAGCATGGCAACTTTTTTTTAAAATTTATTTCATTAGATAGCTTTAGAAGTATTCATGTATTAATATTTTATTATGTACAATAAAAAGCATGTACAATAACATAAATGGGTATTCATTGAGTGCTCAATGAAACACAGTTGAGGGATTTGATTGAACACTTCATTAATCCACAGCTAAGAAGCCTAGACTCAGAAGTAACAGTGCAGAAAATAAAGTCTTCGGAAAGAGCAGGTCCAAGAAGTTGTTCTGCTTTTTTATAATGGTGATGCGATGTGTAGCCGGTGTGTTACACAGTGCCCATTGCACAGCCTGCTGTGGGTGGGTGAAGGTGGGAGAACCAGGGACGGAGTTTTACTCACTATTTATTCATTTATTTACACAGTGTTGGTTTTTTACACGGTCCGACAACAACACAGCTTTGGTATTTATGCATATGTTGAGAAAAAGCAGTTCCAGAGTAAGGGGTTGTCTGACAGTATAGTAGTTGGCTGAAAATATTCAGAAAATAACATACAGAGAGAATGTTATTGATCTTCTTTTACGTGGCTACAACATGTTTTCTCTGCTGTCCCCTCTGCTGTTCACAACAAACAATAAATTGCTTCCTTGTTCTCCCATCTCCCTCTCTACTGAACACTCTGTATTGTATGTACTGTACTTCATACACTACTGTTCAAGAAAAAAACTAAAGAACAATACTCAAAATCATAAAATAAATAATGCAGGAAAACATGTTTTACTTTCAAGCAAAACATGTCACAATAACTCAAATAAAGCATTAATCACAATCTTAATACCCAAGGTTTGTTTAAAATATATTAATTTTGAAGGTATTTGGCCATCCACCAATTTACCATAGTACAAATCAAGTACAAATTAAACTTTTACTGAAGTATTGCTTACTTCAGTAAAAGGTCATGTAATCAATAAATGTATGAAATTCGTCCCGTTGCGAATATGACTGTCAGTACCAGACCAATGCTACACTCCAGACCATCAAATAGGCTTGGCATCTGTAAAGATAACATTGTTATCAAAACAACTGAATCAAATACAGTTCAAAACCCTTCCATTCCCCACAGGCTTGTGTTGTCCAAGCCTGATATTCAAAGTTGTTTATCTTCATGACCCAAAAATTTCCACCATGCACTGATTCATCATCCACCAAGTCACATTTCTCCTGCTTCTCTCTGTTACTCACTCTGTCACAGAATGAATCAATGAATTTTACCTCAAATTTAATTATTACAAGTTATTTTGGTATCAGAGTACTCGATTTGATTGGACTATAAGAAATCATCAGATTTACCATTTACACGTATACTTGTAATCAGTAATCCATATTTATAATCAGTATATATTCCTTCACATTCATGTTTCTAATATCTCAGGTCAATAAGATGATAAAATTGAAAGTTTGTTTCCGAAAGTGGATATCCAATAAAGGTGTTAAACTGTGATCTCCACCTACAGATAAGACAGAGACTTATGCTCTGACTGTGGTAGTTGCTCTCACTGACCTCATGTCTGTTGGTCTTTCAGGCTCCCCCTACAGAGATAAAATCACTATTGCCATCCTGCAGCTTCAGGAGGAAGGGAAGCTGCACATGATGAAGGAGAAATGGTGGAGAGGAAATGGATGTCCAGAGGAGGAAAGTAAAGAGGCCAGTGCCCTCGGGGTGCAGAACATAGGAGGAATCTTCATCGTCCTCGCCGCCGGACTTGTCCTCTCCGTGTTTGTGGCTGTGGGAGAGTTCATCTACAAGTCCAAACAAAATGCACAACTAGAAAAGGTAAGTAACGCATCCATTTCTGCTTTATTTAAAAGTAAATGATAGCAGAATTTCTTACCATAACCACATTTGCCATGATAAGATACTCTCATGGCAAAGACAAATAAATAGGTAAATGTTAATAAAATTAAACAAAAACATGCCAAATATATTTATTTTCATAGTCTCTAATAATTTAAAAGAGATCAACTGTTTACCAATTAGTGAAATCTCACAATATTATATCAGTGCTATAACATATAACATATGCAGCAAGATAAGGTTTGGTTTCTTTGCATTTATTCACATAGGCCCAATGGCGACAACGAGATAAGAAACGTGAGGAATTCTGCTGTCACCATGGATCCAAGCTAGACTATAACCACCATCTCAAATGACCTCAAGTGAAACTCCACATTTTTTTTTTTTTTTCTGTTGTAATCTAACATGATCTAAACTTCCCAAAAACTACTCAATTGTGGTTTTCTTTCTGACACTTCTGAGGGCAGGTGAACATGATTGGATCACTGGTAGTAATAATAGAGTTGGACCATGGACACTTTTATTGCCAATGTTTGCTCTGCTGCATGACCCTCAACTTTAGGCAGCCACATCCACTCACCCACACGCCCACCACCTCCACCACCTTTGCTATCCATTTCCACTATGCAACCTGTCATCCTCCCTATACTCCAGCTATTCCTGCTATTCATATAAAGTATGTGCCATTTAGCTCATATAGACAGAAGCTTTCTAATGAGTACAGCAACAGAGTGCAAGACTGACTTTTTTTGTTTGACTGAAGCTTCCTAGCAAAGACCAGAACACTAAGCAGTTAAATATATAATGCCCTGTGCCATCATTAAGGGTGACTGTAAATACATAGAATATGCAAGAAGAAATTTAATTAGGTTTTTGTAGTGGGCTTAGCAGTGCTCTTTAAAGCCACATCCTGTTAATGTTCACCAACTCCTGTAGAACACTATAAGAAATATAAAGCCAGTGAGCCTGATGCAGATTATTTAGCTGCCAAACATATTTAACATGGTTTATTCATTCTTTGAAACTAAAGTAGGTCTGCTTTAGACTAGGTGAAGCTAAATCAGTAAAGACTACATATGTTTGCACCATGAAGTAAAAAAGTATTTTTATAGTATAGTTTGTACTGTTTATGTACAATTTTCAATGTATGTATAATTATTCCACAGTCACAGATTTGTGAAGGACATGCAGTGCTTTGTATAATCATACAATAGTATACATTTTTATATCTATCAGTCTGCTGCAAAATAAATGGTAGACTTACACCGTTATATACAGCAACATGTACTGTAGGCTAAGCTTCCTGGAGTAAGTCTTACTGTAGCAGCATGCTAGGTAAAAGTTAATATACTGTATATACAAAATGACAGTGTAAACACTCCATTTAGTTAGCAGCAATAAATAAATACTGTATTAACACATGCACAACACTCTTATGCAGTTTTTATTAACATATATATTGTATTGGCTGACAGATAACAGGGAGAGGCCCCAGTGTTATGGACTGAAAAAAGTGGCAATATGCCAAAATGTATCACAGTGGATGTTGATGAAAACTAAGAGCACATATATGTAAATATACTGTATATTTAAATGTTTTTTAAAGGACCTTAATTGAAATGTTTTGTGATGATTTTAGTCACTCATTATTGTTGTTTTGGTCATTATGCAGATATTGCACCACGATTTGTTAACATGAACTAAATGTAATATCCACAATTACTATGTACTTGTAGTACTATGTCATGCCACAGCACAATACTGCACAAGAGACAGTGATGCATTCATTCATGAAATTTGAATCTATTTATTATTTTAAAATTGATTTACAAAAAAAATGTCTTACCGTTTCTACAGGTGCACAACTTGAGACAAAAATTGACTAAAAACAAATTTTGTCACTGCACAAGTCAAGCAACAGAGTATAAAACAGACTTTTGCATGCTATCATGGAACATTACTTTTCTTTGCTGGGGCTTTATTATCCATCCTGGAAGACCACACTGACAGCTTCCTTCACACTGTGACTGTTTTAAGTGTACAATGCTTTAGCTTGACACAGATCCTATAGTGTTGTGTCAGAATATCCTGCTTATTAATGCCTTCATTTCCTACATTTTTATCCTCTACATGAGGGTGGGGTGGGGGTTACCAGTCTGTCTCAGGACCAACATACAGAGACAAGCAACCATTCACCCTCACATTTACTCCTACAGTCATTTTAAAGGGTCCATTTAACCTAAAGTGTATGTTTTTGGACTTTGGGAGGAATAGGGCATACCCAGAGAGAACCCACAGTGACCTTCTTGCTGTGAGGCAACAATGCTAACCACTGCAACAGTGTGTAGCCCTACCCTGTTCTGTTTTATAAATGACTACACTCAGAACATAAAAATTTGCTAGACAAGTTTCAACATATAAATGTACAAAGTACACGTAGATATAAATGTAAGAAGAATTAGCAATGTTACTTCATCATTAATCTGTTTACCTGCCTACACATTAGTTATGTGAAGGAGAAACATCTTAATGACAGCGACAAATAGCTGAAAAAGGATTCACATCAACATGCAGCATTATTTGAAAGCAAAGGTTACGTGAAATACTTTAAGTGACCACCAAATGTGAAAAGTGTTAAAGTTAAGTTATTATAATTATAGTGATTATTTATTATGACTTAGATGTATTTTATAGCACAAAACTGAGTGTTGTGGTTATGCAGGTTATAATTAAAAAGGGTAAGTGATTTAAAATGTATGGTTTGCCATCATGAAGTCTTGAATTCTTGGTCTTATTATTGGGCTAAAGCTCTAAATGTGTAAGTAAAAGAAAATAAAGCAGTCATAGAAATCCAGTTGCAATTTTTGTGAAATCAGCAGTGAAAAAAATAATTTAAAGAACATTAAAAATATAATGGCTATAACAGTACAAAGTACTTAACAGTACAATCAAATCTAATGAAATAGGTAGACAGTTTGACCTTTTTCTTATTTTGCAGACTTCAGGCTTCTCCTTTTAAATTAGCCACATCATTTTAACTGTTGTTCAGACAATGGAATGCTTGCACTTTGTGTGATATGAAAAGGAAATTTGTCATTTGTGTTATGCACCTATTTGTTATGTGGAGATGCCATTCATTGGAGCACATGGCTGTACAATATTCTACACACTAGCACTTGTTTGCTTGGAACTGCACAAGGTCATTTCCATCGTATTTATAATAAATAGAATAGAATCACTGGATTACAGTAACATTGAATTTGACATTTATAGCTTTGTGAAGGCCATTTGGAGACTGCCTGTAGTTCACATATGTTGACATTCACTAACAGTGTTGGGGAAGGTACTTTGATTGTAACAAAATAAATGACAAGACTGAGTGATGGCTCTGGCTCTGATGGAACTCTACTTTCATGTAGTGTCTTCAATAGCCATGGTAGACAACTACAATAGTCCTTCTCCACTTACATTCACAGAAATATGCATTTTGGATATATAGTCTACTAACCTTCAAAATTGTATTCCCTTCTTCTCTGCATGCCCCGTGAATGATTGGAGAGCAACAATCCCACTTGGAGACAACCCCAATTGATCTGTTGTTACCAATCAATTCATCCTTTCAACATTCAGTCCAGCATGCGTGTCTCTGGTCCCACAAAACCAACATCAGCCAACCACAAAAAGCCTACAAGGCTTTCCAGTAATTCAATTTGAAAAACAACAGTTTGCTCTTTAAGCAAATATCAGATATTTAGCACTTCTATCATGAGGGCAGCTAGTAACAAAATGCGACCATATGAAGCCAGGTGGTTATGATACATGCATTTATTTGTTTCCTACATACCATACAAAGATGGGAAAGAAACTTAATTACTTTGCACAGTACTTTGTGCCCCAGAACTACAGTATAATGTTAGCAATTAATGAGAATAACGTGTTGCCCAATATGAGGGTGGTGCGATTTTGTGGCATTTACTCATTTTCATTGTCTCCCAGGTAACTGGGAACTAGGTAACTAGGTAACTGACAGTAGTTACCTAGGCTACTAGCTTGGTAAAATCATTCAAATTTACTTTATGAAAGCATTTAGATATATTTGAATAAAACAAGTATAATGTTCAATGACAGACAAACTTGCAAAGTGTATCTAAATTTTCAACAGTTCTGATGTGGAAGGGATGCAAATCATAATAAATCACTCTGGATGTAATATGATATTTAGAAAGGCCAAAACCTGAATGTAAAACAGTATATGCATCTAAACTTAACCTCTGTTTGCTATATTTAGTCAAAATATTAGATGTAAAATTATCTACTTAGTATCAGGCTTATCTGAGATAATTAACCATATTATTTGTTACACTGTGCAAACAACCATATATTAGATTCAATTGCTCACAGGTTTTTATATAATTCAGCAGCACCTACTTTCTTACAAGGTAGGATTGTTTTCACACCATGACGCTTCGCGTGTCAAGTTGAAAAATGTGCTGCTAAGCATCTCTTTTGTTGTTTTTACGTGCTTGACAGTGCACATCCAGTAATTTGCATTTTATAATTACTTCTGTTCTCTAACATTAGAAATAAGGAAAAGAAACAGCTAGTCATTTTAATAGTGAGTCACACAGCCTGGGAAACATTAGGGAAAATTTTAATAGTGTATTCTAAGAGTGAAACAGACATTAAGGCCATACATTTGTTTTTTGTTTTTTTGTTTTTTTTTTTGTTTTTTATTATTTTCTTTATTTACTAATCAGATTACCACATGCACTGTCAGGAAAAAAATAAACTTGTTGGTAGGTTTAATAAAAAATTATTAATAAACTTTTGATAACTTGACCAACTACAGAGCTCTGTAGGCTCGTCATTTTGATTTATCTCCCAAGACTATGCAATTTCCTTCAAACTGTGTCACATTCAATGGATATCCTTTATATTACGCACATTCCATCATTACTGCTACATAGTGTTAATCATCAGATCTAATGCCTTTTTGCCAAATCCACTGCTGCTTTAAGCAGTCATTGGGCAGGATTCCAGATGGAGATGGACAAAAGACATTTGCAATATTGCTCACTAACTAGCCAAAACACATGTCTTGACATGAATGCAATAATTAACTTTTTTCTTAATACAGCCTGAACTTGCACATGGAGTCCAAACACATGAGCTCGGTTGGTTGTTGGTGGTGTGTTATGGCAGTTGGCATCCATAATGTTGCATTACTGCCAACTTCTCATTCCTTAAACAGTATGTTCTACAGACATCTTCTTCATTATCTTAGGCTCAGCACACTTCACTGCAGCTGTGCTCCTGTTGTTTTCACTATGATGTATATTTGTAATAAAACAAAATCAAATATATCAGGATTATGGGGTATATGTATCCCCACTAATCATAATATCTCAGACAATTTTTAAGAGGGCATTTTAAAATAAAAACATATGATTACTTTAGCCAAGAAATAAAGGATATGTGCAAACCATTTGAAGCGATCACAAATTTTGTAATTAATAACATTAATATAATTAATGTAATTAAATTTTGTAATTATAATATAACATTTTAGACACCAGCCCTTTTCTGGATGAAAGGTGAATAAGAGACACATTATATAAATTGCACCAAAACCATGAACTAGGCAAACTAGTGGTACTGGGCCTGTTTTGGTATATTTCCAATTATGTTGTCATTGACATTCAAAGTTCACAGCTAATTATAAAATTAAAGGCATTTTCACAAAATTGTTATTGATGTTGACTTATATGGTGTTACTGTTTCAGACTTTGTCTGAAGAAGGTCATTTAAAGACCTAAGCTGATGTGCTCTCTCCTCTAAGTCCATCACATGTTAAATTTGGATGAAAAAGCCTCATCAAATTACTCATTTGTTAGTTTTTAATGTTCAAAATATTCAGTATATAACATTAGGGTGAGACATTAGGGAGTAACCATAATTTGTAGTTTTCATTTCCTTCTGCTTCTTCTGTTGGGAAAACATGCTTATGAAAATTGCAAAAGCTAATTAAATTAAATCTTTTACAAAAAAAAAATCATTATGAAGTTTTCAGTTTACCACTGAGTCAAATGCCTCATCACCTTTCAGCTGAGCATTTCTTTGTCATCCTCATTTTTTGTCTAATAGATTTCCATGATTACCATGGTTGTTCCCCTTCCTCCTTCTCTGCCTTCTGCTCCTTTCTCGCCCCTTCCTTCCCTCAGCTCCTCCTCCGCTTCCTCCTCCCGCTCCTCCTCCTCCCGCTCTTCCTCCTGCTGCTTTTTCCTCTCCTGCTGCCTGCTGCTGAGGCTGCTGCAGAGTAACCTGGCTCTCGGGGTGCAGGGACCACCAGCTGTTTGTGAGGAAACCATCTAATCAGCACAGCACAGCACGCACGCACTCACACACGTACACACACACACACACACACAAATGCATACATGTATGCACATGTAGACATGTCTGTGCTCAAAGGGAAAGTCTGATGATTCAGGTAGCTGGGCTCAGTTACATGGCAGATTGGACTTTTATCTTTTTTTTTATTTTTTATTTTTCCTGAGGCAGAGCTCCTTGTGCAGCATAAATAGATTTAGTGGAGGAGCTAAATCTCAGTGGAGGCAATCTGGTAACAACAAGGCAAAGGACAGGAGGCCAACTCAATCCCCACATTTCTGGCAGATTACTTTGCGACTTCTAACATTTTCTAGTAATAGTCCTCACAAAAGATAAAATAATTGCCTCATTGTTTTGGCAAAGTCTTCATCCATCAATCCATTGAAATTCCCTCATTGACTACATAGGCCTGTTTTAGATCAGAACACCAGTTATCTGTCTTTCAATAGTAGTATTTCATATTTCATAGTAGTTTTTAAAAACTTGTCTCTGAGGTTACTGTTACCCACACAATTCATGTTAGCCTTTTATGTCCCCAGCAGTTCGAGGTAAGAAATTGTTTGGTCACTTAAAGATATAGCAGTAGCAAGATACAGTACAGGTACTGTATGGATGCATGTCATTTTTCTCAAAGCAGGTTTTGGTGTCATGATAAGCACGCCCTCACGCAAATGCACGTTCTTGAGGGTAATAAAGCTGTAGAAGAAAATGCCAGCAGCCATGCCACTATCCAATTCAGAAACCAATATCTGCAGTCACAATCTGAACAAATCATATCAAGTTAAATGTCTGGCAGTATAAATATGTAGGCTGATTAAGGTAAACTGCAAGTTGTTTTTGAAGCCTCTCGAGTCTTCGTCATTGAATGAATGCTTGTCCAAGGTCTTCTCTTCTCTTCTCTTCTCTTCTCTTCTCTTCTCTTCTCTTCTCTTCTCTTCTCTTCTCTTCTCTTCTCTTTGTTTTGTTCCTGCACTCTTCTCTTCTCTTCTCTTCTCTTTGTTTTGTTCCTGCACAAGATTCTTTTTTTTTTTTTTTTCTGAAGTCGTTCAATTTGGCTCTTCCACCCTCTGCCAGTTCCATCTCTGGCGTTAATGTCAGTGGTTGGAGGGTGTGTTGGTGGCAACAGCATGCTCCTTGTGTGAACAACAGAGGTGTGCAAGATGCAGCAGATAAGCAAAGCTATCACAGGACTTAGAGTGGAATCAGTTTTATTGCCTTGAGCCAGGTCTTTGGTCAAAAAAATATGAGTCCAGATTATTAATCAGCACAGAACTGGCATTGAACCACTTTGGTGCAATTACTGCTCAAATTCCCCATGATAATGTAGCTGATGAGCTTGATGCATCAAGGTCGGCAATAAAGATTAGGATTAATGTTTTTATTTTATTTATTTTTTGTTTAAAAAGCAATGTTGTAATTATTTGGAAATTCTCATATTTATAAGTATCTTGAATTTCTGTGATAAAGGATACATTTTGTTTCTATTAGACCGTGTATTAATATGTAAGTGGTCACTTTATTTTGGAATTTTTTTTTTAATTTTTTATTAACTTTTGTTTGATAATGGCATTTGTTGTTTGCTTGGGGGCACCATAAAAGCTAGAACAGCCACTGATCTTTGGGGATAGCTAATTGGAGAATGGGAATAACATCTATGTTGTTTTTGTTACTCCATTGATAAATCGACTAACAAAAATCTTTATTTTTCCATAAACTTTTCTCCCAGTATCTAATAGAGTAACCTGGTGCAGGACTTATAGACATAGACAGTGTTGCTTTTCAATCACCTCAATATATAACTATATTGCTACGGTTAACAATGTCATCATATATGAAAGTATTAAAATACGTTATCTACTAACGTTATCTAAGTGTAACATTTACCCAGTGATCCATCAAGACTCTCCAAAGCAACTTGAATTAGGCCAAAAATAAGGGCCAATTAACTAGTTGTTAGGGTAGGGATAGATAAGCTGTTTGGCTCAGCTGAAGGGAAAGTCTCCATCACTCAGGCTTGTGTAGGATGGTACACATTGGTGGTGGATTACTCTACTTTCAGCTGTGTCTTCTTGTTTTGTAACCTAGAAGTGACAGAATGCTAATGCTATCTTTGTTGATTCTGTCAAATATTGTCACTATTCAGATTTCTACACTATGGGTATGTTACCAAAATGTCAAGTTGTTTGTGGATGAGCACATGCCTGAAGGAGTTTGCACTGATGCACAGTTTTCATTCTTTTAATTCTTTGATGGCAGTTTTTTTTCACCCTTTTCTTTGTTGAAACCCCTTTTAAAAATATTGCATTGTCAAACATGAAGTAAAAAAAAAGCCCTCGGGTGTTTCTCTTTGATTCCCTCATAATTGAGAAGAAAAGTGCAGCCAGCTGAAATCATCACAAGCTGAAATTGGAGACTGGGAAGAAAGTGCACATCTCTCACATCCACACATGAATTTCATTCATGAACACTTTACTGGTCAGAATTTATGATGCATGACAAATTCACAGAGCCTCCTAATGATGGGATACAATTAAGTTGTTTTTTTTTTGGTAAACAACAGAGCTGCATTTTTTATTCTTTAAAACATTTATATATTTAAGCCCACTCAATCCTACAAAGTTTTAAAATAACATTTAATAAAATATTATCATGAGCAATTATTAGTTTTAGAGCTTTAGCTACCTATTCAACCATTTACTCAGACTACTCAGACAACTTTTTATTTCCAATATATAGCTCAGATATACATATACATATCTGCCAGTACTGATCAGCTAATCTACAGGTGCACATATATATATATATATTATGTCTGATATTTCTCTTCACATTGCATGCAGGTGGACATGTATGAAGATGTCATATTTTAACACAAGAACAACAATAAGAATACAAGCAATATGCAGATTGAACTTCACCAAATGTGGACAGCAGCTCAAAGGAGCCCACAGTTGAACCAAATCTCAAAGCACCTAATCGTTTACTGCTGACCAGGAGACAGAGACATAGAGTAAACTGAGGATTGTAGCTCAGCCAAGCCCCATCACATCTGCATCAAAGCTTCACATCTGCTCCACCCCCATTCATGCTGAACGGAGTCTATTAGTTGACTCTCACAGGTGTGGGTTTGTACTTTACTTGTTATATTTTGAAGAATAGACCAACAATATGTTATTCTGGAATTTAGTCCAGAATAACATATATTTATGCAGTAATCCTCTGAAGACTGCACTCATAACCTCTATATACCTGTAGAATAAGATTAAACCTATAATATCCCCCTGATAATCTCTTCATCATGTGCAGTTTTATTGTCTATTAATTAATTTATAGTCAGGCCTGTGTAAATAACTACATGAACAAAATGCACCTTTCCCCTTTAGATGTCTCATATTTACAACCTCTCCTTCCTCACATTTACATGCAGCGATACAGCTGCAGCTGATTGTCAAGCACCATAAAAACTCTGTAATTCAATGACCCTAAGCAGTCGCCATCAATCCAGCATGCCACCAGCAGGCGGCCATGATGGCAATGTGTCCCCTGTGTGTAAGCAGTGTGGGTCCAGTGATCTCCAAAGCCTGGAGCTTATACATCTGTTAGTGTTGAAAACATTACAATGCTATTTGATTTCACAGGAGATGAGGGAATCAGCAACGGTTTCAGTGAGATTGACAATCAGGAGCTATGCTGTCAGAGATACATAGGAAATATACTGTATGTATATTTTTCAGAACCTTCACCTGGTTGAGAAATTCCTTTATTCATTAGCTACTTCACTAGATATGTAAGCACGGCATCTCAATTGTGAAACTCATAGCTTTGCTTTTGAGTAACCAGGTTATGAGTTGCACCCATTGAGTGACCCCACTGGCCTAATGACACATGCATCTCAAACACATCTCAAGTTAGTGAGCCACTGGTCTTATTTATGACCAATTTTTTTTGTGGCATGCACAGTTTATAGCAAAATATGTTTTGTTTTGTTTTTTTTCTTCTTTTTTTTTCTACTACAGTTTGAACTTCAGTTTCCAGGTGGAAAAAAACAGCGAACATTTATATGGAATCAAACATTCAAACATTCTTAAGTTAGCACATATTTAAGCAAACATTCATTTCATTAAGTGAGTCTTTTGGGCATAACCCACACTGGGCACAGCTTAACTTAGTGATGTTCCAGGCCATTTCCTCTGACCAACTCACCAGGTAAGACCCAGTTGCCTGAGCCTTTTGTCAGCTTGTTTCTCTGTACTATTCCTGTCATTTTTGCCTGTTTATTTCTAGTCTACTAATGTACATGACAAAAATATATACAAATTCAAGTTCATGGTGGAGTATTATTTTCACTGCCCAGCTCCCTGACGTATAGAGCTAAACTAACTCATTAAACCAGCAACTGTGGTCCTTCCAGCCGGTCATCATGCGAGCAAGAATCTTGTTAACTGGCACCTGTGGGCTGTGAATCACTTCTGTGATAAACCAGAAGCAGGGTGGTTGGCCTTTTTTGCCAGAGAACAGAAAAACTGTGTGCCAGCACATGAGCTACTGCTGTCTATTTTTACCAATGCTTAGATAGTTGATATGTACAATAGCACATCTGCCTTTGGAGGCATTCCAGTTGCTTAAACGTAACTGCAGAAAGAAGTGCTTGCAATGGATGTTATGCAACATTGTCACAGTACTGAAGTGGCAAGTGGCCTTGGATAAGACACACAGATGGCATTTGCAAGCTCAGAAGATTTTAGTAGGAAAGACATGTGCAAGCAGAGTAAAAGATTTTACTGACAGGAAAAAAAAAAAAAGCCAATGCTTTATCCTAAAAATAGATTAGCCTACAGCTGGAATTATAGCTTCCAGATGTTGTTTTTGTGATGAACTTAATTGGAAAAGTTTACTTGATGAATGTATCTACAAAGTTATAAATTACATTAATTGTTTGTGTGTGTGTGTTTGTATACTCTCTAAAATTATCCTTAATTTTTATTGCTTGTGGTACAAACTGCAGCATGTCCCGTTGATCAGTCATGAATATTTCAAACATATTTGTCTACTTGACTGTGCTTTGTGTGGTTTCTTTTCATTTCATCAAATTGATGAACATGCAGTCTAAGCTATCTTGTGTGTCTTTGACCACGGAGTGGAATCAAATCAATTATTACATCTTTATTGGAATATTAAATATTTGAAAGAGTCAATGGACAGGGTGTGACGGGGTGTGTCTGCAACCTGGATCACTATACATAACCAAACTGCAATTGCGTTACATTAACAACCTGTACCCCACCTTTTGCTCTATGTTAGCTGGGATTGGCTCCAGCACCACCCATGACCCTCATGTGGAGGGTAAAGCAGTAGATGGTGAATTAATATATTTCATTAGAAATGGAAAAAAAGAAAAAAATATCAGGAAAATGTAACCATGGTCAGTTGCAAAATCTTTTGTCCCATTTTCAAATGTATATATTTTGAGGAGGAAATTTAGTTTCTACTGTTTACTGTTTATTTTTAGCCCACATGGCATTTGGATACATTCAATTGACCAATAGTGAAAGAATATTAGCATTTATTATATGTTCATGTACAGGAGTTTGTATGTAATTAGGCTCTACACAGTGACATTATATGGCTTGTGTCCAGATGTTCAACCTTATACCTTGCCCTGCTCCAACACACCTGATTAAAATGGTCAGCACATCATCAAGTCTGGTAACAACCCATTTATTTGAATCAGGTGTGTTTTAGCAGGGACACATCTAAAACATGCAGGGTTGAGAAACACTGAGCTGCATGATAATCACTGTGTCAGTGGTGGTTGCTACTCTTTGAAACAGGGGAAGCTAATTTCTGGCCCAGCTATTTATACATATATTCTGCTTTCCGTCCTGTCCCCCGACTCCCCACAAATGCTGAGCTTCCCTGGAAGTGACAAATTTGCCACATTTTTCCAATCACCATCTAACTAATTGCAGTAAAAAAAATATATATATATATATTGTGTTGTCTCATAGATTAATTGAAGCTGAGCTTCCAGCAGATTTAATTGTGCTGCTATGGAAAATTATGATAAGAGAATTGCATCAGATGATCTGTGATAAACAACTGATTCTGAACAAAGACGTCATATAGTTGATCACGTTTTAGCACACTTTTGGTAATGAAATGTAAATACAAAGGTACATAGTTGACCATTTATTTCATAATATTTTATAGGAAGGAGAGCTTCCATTGCTGTCTTAGAGAATCCGCCTCTGCACTGCATGTGGATAAACTACGTAGAGAAACATGTAAAAACTAAATAATTAAATCCAGATGTCTTATCAAATTGATTTACAAAGTGGAGGTGGAGCACACAACCCACAGATTTATTTATGCAAGGCCTCATTCCCACTGAGCCCATTAGCCAGCTATATTTACAGTTGACCAAAATTGTATCATTACATTCAGCAATTCAACAAAGGTGGCAGAGGAAGGATTTCATGGTGAACAAATGTCAAAAATATTTTAAGGTAGGAGATCACTACTTTTTTCCTATGCCAAACTGACAGTCAACAATCATTTCAAAACACTTCTGCTACAGCAGTAACCATGACAACAAAGCTCCTCTAACCTCAAAGATGGAATCACTTTGACCCACATCACAATGTTTTCCAAAAATCTAAAAAATAACGAATGAAACAGATTTAATATTTGACATAAATGCTGTTTTGGAAAGCATAAAACAGTGTTGTACCACTGATAGAGATGTCAGATGTTCAGAGCACACTTGAGTAAATGTTGAGAATATTCATAAAGTGCTTATTGTGTCATTTAATTTTAAGCAGATTTTCACTAGATTTTGTATTCTTCCCTTCGACTTGAGAGAAGTTGAACTTTTAGGACCTTGCATCTATTTTAGGTTATACGTTTTGCTTGACAGTTTATTTTTGACATTATTTCCAAGAATGATCCTCCTTCAAAGGCTTGTTCCATTGTAACCATGGAAGGATGTGCACAGATGGTGGTGAGCAGTAATGCTGCTGCACATTCTATTTTCCTGTCAATTCAAATGAATCTACTTGGGCTTTCAACACTCTTACCATGCTGCAGTGACAAACAATTTTAAATCTCAACAAGCCTTGAATCTCCCAAAAATACATTGCAATTACACATGAAATTAGGATCCAAAACATGAAAACCTTGTCCCATGCCCAAACTAACAATTTGGTGCCATGAGTATGTGGCTTCATTCCATGGGAATGCAGTATTTTATGGACAGCGCTGTCTGGACGAAAAACTGACAATATTTTGGCACAGTCAATGATATAAAACATGTGCTATATTTTCTGCAACAGCAGCCCGGTATTGTTAGGAATTTGATCTATAGAGGATCATCACTCATAGTATTGTGTTTTTATGATCACATTTTATTTCATAGTATTTCACTTATATATTTGTATTATTTTTGCCATTATCGTAACCTTTTTCCCAACCTCAGCTTAGTATGGTAGCCATGTGCAGATAGAAGGGATTTTAAAGACATCAGCATAGAGTCTCTACCCCAATTTCCTTAGCATCTAACCTCCAGTGTTCTAATGTGGTTTTCTAATATACAAAGCAGGATGTGAGAATCCAGTTTTTTTGGACTGGTTTGTACTTTGTATTCCTGTTGTGGCTGACCATTTATCTTATGCCAGTAGCTGAGAGGCATGTGACCTTCAGCACATGGCAGTGCCTCTACTTGTTGCATAAATAAGTGCTGTTATACTTTATATCTTCTTACACTCTTGCCCAACCCTCAAAAAATGAGTGGTAGATAATATTGAGTGTTTGTTTTGGGCAATTTTCATTGTATTTCGGAGCAAACTCCAGGTATAGGTTTTGCACACGTAGATAACTTTTGTTATAGATACATACGGAACAAATGTGCTGTTTTGTGTATTATGGAAAACAACAACAACACAATATAACACAGACATCAGGCACAGGAGTGCTATTGCATGTCACCCCAAATACACCCAAGAATAAAGTGATGATACATCCATTCTGAACTAACATCTCTTCGAATTGGTAAACTGTCCCTCACTTGGGTAAATTTACTAGAGTTTTTGCAAACCTATCCCATGACATTTTGTTTGAAATGTACTGTACACCCTTCTCCTTGAGGCTGCAGAAAGGCAATGTAATGGTGTTACAAAACACTATTCACATTTATATTGGTCTCCTGTAAAGCTTGCCTTTACTTGGTCATTGTATTGGCAACTGGGATGTAGTTTCTGTTGTAAAATCTAGACTGAGTTTAGACTTGCTGGCTGCCTGCTGACACCCCTCTTTACAAGAATGTGTATCTGCGTTGTCTGCAGTACTGGGTGCTTTTCACAGCAGGGGTGCTTATTATGTCACAACACCAGCTCTCTGGAAACTACCCTCACTGGTATCTTGGTCCTGCTGCATCATTTATGAGAGCAACTCCACAATAGACGTGCAACTACGAGGAACACAAAAGTTTGCTGTTGCATTCTATATGTGTTTCTTAAATAAAATATTGGAGGAAAAAGACATGGCAATAACTTGCAGCTAACATTAATACTAGATGTTACATGTTGATAATGTGCAGCATTTACAGTAGATTGTAGATATGAGTGAAATGTAAAAATATTTGTGTATTAAACACTTTTTGTGCAAAAGCCCCGAAACATCCATAAATCCACCACTATTGTATCCACAGTGGTATTTATTTTCACTTAACTCAACAGCCCACAAACCAGCACCTCCCTCCACCCTTCTCCCTGTCTGCATCCATGCTGCATTTCTTCCATTTCTTGCCTGCTACACTGCATATTTCACCTTTTTTACCCCTGTGGCTGCTAGATGGTGGGTAGTGACTATGGAAGGCAACAAAATAAGGCTGCCTCCAATGAGTACAGGCTTGTTCTTTTGCCCATAACATTTTGACAGGGGAAGCAGTCTAAAACTCACTCAGTTCTCCTTTTTTTGTCTCTTTCCCCCCCCGCAGAGGTCCTTCTGCAGTGCCGTGGTGGACGAGCTGCGGGTTTCCCTCAAGTGCCAGCGCCGGCTCAAACACAAGCCCCAGCCACCAGTCATGGTGAAAACGGAGGAGGTCATCAACATGCACACTTTCAACGACCGCAGACTGCCAGGGAAAGAGACCATGGCCTAAAATGGGAACCCTGGGAATCTCAATCACATTCTCACCCTCTCTCCTGCAGTGAGAAGTTGTGCAGAGACACTGGGGAAAGAGGTAGGGGTAAATGGTAGGGGGGTGGGTGGTATGTGATTATTGACAGTTGGGTTATGTCAAAGGTAGAGCAGATATTGGTTGTACATTGGGGAAATGTCATTCTTGTTTATTTAAAAATTAGCTAGGGATAAGAGATTCAACAATATTTCCTGTGGAAATAACGCACCTGGGTAAAATTTCAGTGAGTTACCTCATTACTCTTACCACCTTGGCAAGGTGACATAGGATTTTCAGAACCCAGGAGTGAAAGAGGTAGTCTGCAAATAAATTGGGACAGTAGTGGTTAATGGGAAAAAAGAAACTGAACCTATCATCCTCAGTTGCTGCTCCATCAGTCTTTCACTGCACACTTCGAACGAGGCTGGTTGAGCAGCCTCAAGAGCATCTCATAAATGTTGAGTGCTATAGACATTAAAAAAGCTGTGGGACTGGGTAAGACATCTGTATATGATTTTTTTTTTTTAATTATTAGTAGTGAACAGAATGACCACAGTGGCTCTTGACTTAATTCAACACGAAGTCACCGAAGATGACAACCACTGCAACTTCTAAAATGTATAGAGAGGTATTACTTAGTTGCATACAATATTGATCGATATCAGAAATTGATAAACTGTATATCATCCATCAGGCAATAAGTGATATAATTTATTTGTGTTTCAGAGTACTAACATTATGTCTTTAATGTGGGGGGTGGTTTTAGGATTTAAGATTTATATGGTAAAATACAAGCAGCGAATGCAGGAGTAGGAGCAATGTAGTGACCTGTTGATGTCCATGTATCAGCCAATAGTCATTTAAAAATAAGGATTCTGTGGAGGTACACACCCATATGATGAGGATAAACCCAGGAATGTCTAAATTCACAGCAATCACGAAACACGAACTATTTATTCTATTTATTGTTTTATTTATGATACTCCGTATTTATATCTCTACGGACTTGATTTTCACTACTGCAGTAAATACACCTCAACTCTGTATGGGTACCGTACACACATTTTTTCCATTTGCTCTGTTTCAAGTGTCCAGTTTAATTTTGTACTCCTGTGGCTTTATTTTCTTTTCTTTCTTTTGGCAGCAAAGCCCCACATTTACTTGTGCTAATGCAATTTCTATGAAAAAAAGGTGTTTTTGTACGAAGATAATCAAATTTTGTAATGATTTTTATCAACACAATGTACATCATGAAGAGTTGTCATCCATGGCAAAGAGGTGGTACTCCACACCAGTATCAGGAGGCTTTGAACTGACATACACACACACACACATACAAGCGCAGGATGGACCCATTCTCCATGGAGCAGATTCACACCAATTAGTTCTCCATAGGGGCAGAACATTCTGGAAAAGCATTAGTGACAATGTTGTTCTGGAGAAGAAGAAGAAAAAATAAATAAACTATTTTTTATCATGTAAAGGAATCATATTTAAAGAGGTATTTTTACTTCACATGAAATAAGAATATTGATAACACTGGTTAGAGCAACTATACAGTGTACACTCACAGGAAGGCAGAAAGAAGGACTGCTGATGATGTTTATCATTCTACACCCCTGATTACTGATAGACTGCTAGAAACCAGTGCTGAGCAATTGTGTGTAAATGGTTTTAAAAAGGAAAAAGATGTATTTAAACAAACTAAAACACTTAACTAATTTTGAACTTGTGAAAAATAAAATAGAGTGCACACCGTTTACCCTTTGAAGTTGATGCACAAGTTTAAAGAAAATTAAAAAAAAAGTATTCATAACCTTTGCGTCATTTGTGTCTTTATTTAGTGAAACATGATGAGGGAAGTTAGAGTAACTAACATTTTTGTGTAGATAGATAGGAGAGTGAATAGAGATATCATGCTGTCTATATAGCACCATTAAAAAACAGTGTCATATTAATGATGGAATGGAAGCTGGGAATTATTTACACTAAATAACCTCACCAATCAAAATGATCTTATCACATCACAGGCAGTAGGACATATGTTGTTTGCTCTCCAGCATGGATCAATAATTGGGTCTATTCAAGCCATTTTATGTTATATAGTTGAGGTTGCATTATACAGAATATTGGCTGAGCTCAGGTGGGCAACACAAACAAATGCAAAACCAACAATGCATCTTCCATGCCCTTTGCAATAATGGTCAACTATTTGGTGTCTAGTTACATTGTGTGATAGAATAAGGCAGATAAATCTTAGTCTTTGATTTCCATTTATATTAGTTCATATAACATATGTGCTAGTGTTTATTATGTATGCTGTTCACAATCGCAACAGTCACATGCACTTATCACAAGACATTATTTTGTGGCTTCAGTTATTTTGCAATTTTGCAACCTGACAGATCAGATTTCACAGGTGAACATTTCTGGCTCTTTTAAGGTTGGCTCTTTTTGGACAACTAAATAATTATTTTATTAATTACCATGACCTGAATGACACAGATTAGCTCAATTAGCTCAATTTGTCCCGCACATTCTGTCCCAGGAATCTAAAGTAAATGGCTTGCTCATACTCTATAAAGCAGTGTCTCAATCCTGGTCCTGGGGACCCACTGCCCTGAATGTTTTAGATTTTGCCCCACTCCAACACACCTGATTCCAATGGTCAGCTCGTCATCCAGCTCTGCAAAAGCCTGATAACAACCCACTTATTTTAATCAGGTGTGTTGGAGCAGGGAAACATCTAAAACATGCAGGGCAGTGGGTCCCCAGGACCAGGGTTAAGAAACTGCTATAAAGAGTATATAAAAATTTTCATGACGTGCTCCCAACTATTCAAAGCTCAGGTTGAAGTGATAATAAAGGATGCAGGTAGTAGGATGCATATACTGCTGCACTCAGCTCAGCTTGCCTCCTTCTCCACTCCCAAAAGACAGAAACAGTAGAAAGAATGGAAAAGGTTCCTGTAATGTCCAAGACATTTATAAAACATCAAATAGGGTCTTTATCTTTGCCCACCACAATAGAGAACAACCTATACTTCTCATCCATCATCAAACATGCTCACATACACACTAATATTGTATGAACTAAAGAAGAAGTAATGCTTCTCCCTCTTTAATAGATCATCACAAAGTAGCCTATGGTGTTTTGTCTCCTTTGTGTGCATTTGTGTGGGCTTCAGTCTCTTCATTGTCACAATTTGAATTTTGGCTGGGTCACATGGGGCGGTGGTGGTAAGAGGACAGATGACTAAATCTCATGCTAGATACCATGGGCTAATTATCATAGCTAGTGAGTAAGTGCTATGTCTACAGAGGGCCAATAAATAAAGCAACCGATTCATTTCTGACAGTTGAAATTTCAATATATCAATAATATCCTATGACTTTCATGTGCTTACTGGGCAGGAGTGAGAACAAAAACAATTTTATTGGTTCTGTTTTCACCAACAGAGGAGTGAGAGCACCTAAGCCTAACATTGCGGTATGAGAAATAAGCTGCCGCTTGCTGTTTTGGACAGATCTCTATGTGATTTAGCAGAGATATACTTTGGAAGTTATATGATTTATATTAAATCAAGCTCAAGCTAAGTCTATCCTGTAAAAATAGAACAATTGCCACACTTTGGGTTATGTCAGAATGAGATGCTGAAACAAACAACTAAATCATCTGTAAAAACGCACCCACACAGCTGTAAGGGATGATAGAACTAGGAACTAAATGAACAATCACACCATGCTAAACATAATGCTGAAACACTTTTTCTTTTCTGTGAGTTTAGATGGAAATCTGGCAATGAAAACAAGGGTTAGGTTGCTATGTTTGTCAGGAGATTACTGGCCCAGTAAATGCAGGGCTGAATGGTTTCTGAGAGAGCGATGAAAAAGCCAAGTCGTAGACATTTATCCACCACTGATCCCCAACACAGGAGATTTAGAGACATAATCCAAAATTACACTGAGGGAGAGACACCCAAACCTACAAGGCTTGACCAGATTACACAGAGTGAAACCCACAGTGGACTAATGGAGCATGACAACATCTGGAAACCCCACCTAAGTAGAATGGTCCTTTATGAAAGTGTGAGTCCTTTTCCAGTGGAAGAAACAACCTCAAGGATCATGTGGCTTTCAAAAAAGTCAGGTTCAAAATTAATTTATATCATCATATGCAAATTGATTATAAATATGATCAAATCAAAGGGTCATCCCTGGGAATTAAACATTCATTTACTGTAGGTTACTTTGACTGAATCATATTTTCACTGTTAATTTTGTTAAACAAAATTGCACAGGTAAAGTCAAGATTGGGCATTATTGTTTATATTAAACTTAAAATGTACAAAAGGAAAGTTATCATCACAACATATAATAAATTAATTATTTGAAAAATCAAACATGAATGGAATAAAATTACTTAATCAAATGCCTTAAAACCAAACTTAATCAAAAGCGAGGCAGAAAACAAAACAAAACTACAAAATACAAAACTAAGACCCTGGCACTCATCAGGCTCTCATTCGGGCTGTTCCAGTGACTTGGAGCATAAACACTAAAAGCTATTTCACCAAAGTTTTGTGCTGCATATAAGTTATCATGCAGTATTTTCAAAGAGTACAGGATTTTTAAAATCAACAAAGCAACTGACAGGGTACCAATGTAAACATTTAAATTAGTGCATATGTTGCAATTAACTTCTAATTCATTGTACAGTACTGTACATGGTAAATCAGATGACAAGCCACACACTTATTACCATACTGTATATTTTGGTGTTCCACATTTTCCACTTTCATGTTTTCATTCTTTTGTTTTACGTCTAATCACATTCAGTGTCCAATGCATGAGAACATCCTTAAAACATCTCAGGTGTCTGGTACTTCAATCCATCTGTGGTAGCTGTTCCTATAAAGATTAGAGTAGAGTGGGCTCAGCATCTTTTGTCTTCCTGATGCATAGCAGAACAGACAAGTCTATGAATTTGTGTTTTGGTCTATTAAAAATATTTTATCTTGCCCAGGCTCTTGTTTTTAACATAGCATTTTTTAACTAGGGAGGGAAGAAGTTTAATGTTGACAATGACTGTGAACATTAACTCACTGGCCACAGTAAATAGCCTGTACAGATGCTATACACACATACCCCTATAAAATTCATGTAATAGACTCATGCTCTTGCAAGATTTGAGTTGTAGGGCATACAGAGTGTGAGACTGTATGTCCCAGTGGGTGGCAGATTCTGTGGTACAGGGACAACAAACAGCAGTGGCTTCACACTGTTTGTTCTAATATCCAACAGCAGCATTACAAGCAATGCTACTAAAAAATGGGAAATACTTGTGTAAATCACTTCTTCATAATCTGTTACTGCAGCAACAAGCTCAGTCTCGCCAGCTGTGGGCTGAATGAAAACAAGCCAAAGCCATCAAGGCACCTCATCGAAAATCCTTCCCCAGGATACAGCTCAAAAACAACACAGCACACAAATATAAAAACTCTGTCTTTGTTCCACTGTAATCAATAAAGCCAGTCAATACCGCTGCATAGTGAAGTGTTACTGTAAATACAGACTGGACCAGTGGGTACAGGGTTTGACCCATGTCACTAATATCTTTTATTATTATTATTAGTATTATTATTATTATTATTAAACGTCCAGCAACCTCAGCAGAAAATCATGAAATTAAGAGAAGGTAAGTTGGATTTGTTTAAGCCTTAAACAATAGTGGTGGTTCCAAGGGCTTCAGAAAGTCAAGGTTGTTTCATGGTAAAAGAAAACTGCTCAGAAGAACAAGAAAAATAATTCAAATGAATGTGAGTAGAAGATTTATTTGGAAGAGAAAGAAAAAGAGGTAAAGGAAATAGAGGAAGAAGAACAAGAAGAAGAAGGAGGAGGCGGCGGCAGGAAAGCAAGATTACACATGCCAACTGCCCTAAAAACAAACAATAAACCATATGAGAAGAAAAACACAGAAAACAAATACTGAAATCAGAAGAGAATGAACAGTCTCGCTTCAGGTGTATAATATGTGGATAATGGGAACATTACAAAACCCTGTGTAGCCAGGCACACTAATTAATTGAATATTAAAAGTTAATCTATGGTATTTATTACAATGAGGAGAACATTTGGCCTCTCCTGAATATTCTGAATGTTTGCTTCTGGGGTTTCTAGTGCAGTTTTCTTTTTTCCAACTGTTATATAATGATGTTCAAACAAATGTTTTATCCAACTACATGAAAAAAATAAATAAAAATTTAACTATTTCTTGACCTTACAAATTGAATTCTTTTTTAAACAACTGTTTACCTGAGTCGACAAAGCATAAAAACTAAAAAAACCAGTGGCTCATGGCATCACTGCCCAACCACATAAATAAAGAGGGACAAGCTAGATGACTGTCATAACTTTGATTATGCATTAAGAATTCTGAATGTATTATTCATAACAGCAAAGAAGCACAGCTTAAGGATGTGGCCTTTCCCCCTCTGCCTGGTGCTAACTGGTTCGTGAGGTAATCTATACTTGTTCTCTCTGCTGCCTTGTCTCTGTCTGCAAATCGGGAAATCTCTCCCCTCATCCCTTTGAGGACTCATGCTCTTCACCTGTCCACCGCCCGTGCCTTTGCTGTGGCTGAGCACAGATTTAGCATGGAGAAGACACTTTTTGTTGGGTGGAAAAACCTGTACAACGTATCAATTGTTCCACTGTGATGTGCTTTAAGATTGGTGAAGAGTGAAAAGGCTTCTTTGTGTTTGCTCACCTCATGTTATTTGAACATTTATTGACGACAGAAAATATGACCATGAATAACACCAGCCAATAAAAACAACCATTTTATTGGGGTTCTGTTTATATAAATACAGAATCTGTGTTTTGTTGTTTTTTACTGTGTCCCAAAATTTCTTTCAATTCTGGACTTGAGGGATCAGTTACAACTTAGCTCAGTTTAGCTTAGTTTTTAACTAATTATTAGCTGTATCATAAATATTGTACTAAACTATATAAGTCAGTCTCTGACAAATTAAATGGCTTTATTAACTCTGGCAGCAGTGATGAAAGGAAGAAAGATCACTGAAATCTACATGCAAAACCTTCACATCAGTTCCCCCTTGGATTCTGGTTTTGCTTCTCCAGCTATGGACTTGCAAATCATTTATTTTTATGCTCACTTAGTTGTTTAATTCTTGGTTATCTTGTAATAAGAGGGAGACAATCTCCTGCTGTACATAAAGTCTATATCACTCATTAGGTCTACTCCTGCAGCTTATCAGATAAATGACGGAGAGGCTCATCTCACACTTCATAATAGCAGTCATTTGGGGCCACAACAACTATTTGCACTAATCTGTTGCTGAGTGAAATGGCACATCCCTGTGATCCATCTTGCTCAGTGATAAGCATGTCGGGGATTCAGAGCTGAAAATGCCATGGACTGTTTTATGTTTCAACAATCAGATGAAACCAAACCAATTAGAAGGAGAGATGCATATGTGATAAATTTATTTGACCACAAGGAGAGTGCGCTGCATGAATGATCACATACAAAGGTTTCATTGTTTACAATATTTTATTTTCAAGGTGCATTCATCATTTTTAGCACCAGACTGATTAGTGGACATTGTGATCCCCTGGGCCATTTGGCAGACAGACATTTTTACATGTCTGGCTAAAGAGGAAGTCAGAGCTGATGTATCTAATGGTTATGGATAAACTCGGTTACATGACATTTGAAAAAAGGAGAATTATGTTGTTACTAAAACTAAACTTTATATGTGTAATTCTAGTCAGACTGAAATTATACTAAATCAAATTTACCAAAGTAGGGCTAACTCACTCAGATAAGGCATTTTGGAGTCAAGCGACTACTGCATGTATAACTTCAGTCCGATGAGAGTCAGATTCGAGTTGGCCTGGGTGCTCTGCGCATGTGCCCAAGTTCCAAACCAGGATAATGGAGACTGATATTGTGATCTATCAGCTTAAAGACTTAGATATATTTGAGTCAATTGACTATATGCACAGAGTATAACTTACAACTTCCACTAACTGAGTCAGAGTATTTCGCCCCCTAGTGGAGTGCACACGCTTGATTCTATAAATCCACTCCCCGCTAGTGCGTATATACCAGGACAAGGACAGTAGTCAGTGGTAGCTTATTGGTACAGTGAGTCATCTTTCAGCTGGAAGGTTGTAGGTTAAATTCCTAGCTCTGCTAGTCTATATGTCCTTGGGTAAGACCCTTCGCCCCTGACAGCTGTGCCAGCAGCGTGTGAATGGGTATGAAAAATGTTGTGAGCGATAGCAGTTCATTCAGTGTGAACATAATAATAATAATCATTTTTTCTGTTTATTACAGTATTACACAAGCTAAAGAAACTGATTTTTTATCCTCGATAAGTTCATGCTTTGATGGCTTTTCTCAGGACCTGAAGAAGATTAAGATGAAAAGTGCTTAAGAAACAAATAACAGACTTTAGCTGTAAAACACAGGTTAACTAAACACTAAAGTTATCTACTATCATTTATAGTAAAGCTTTCTGTAAAAATGTAACTTTTACAAAATGTCTACAGTGGCCTCAGGCATGCAACATTGAGACCACAACTGTGATTGGTCAGCAAGTTTTTAATGCTATCACAGATTGTTGATAATTGAGACAACATGGCCTCAGGACAAATGTCGTAACATTTTCCTACTCAGCAACATACATCTGACAAAGACATTTCCCCTGCAAAACATCTGCTTTTTGCAATCAATGCCTGACCCTGTGAAGTTTTTCTTTCTTTGTTTTATACTTGCGGTAGTAGTCTTCTTATCAGTAAGGGGACAAAGCAAAAAAGGAATGGCTTTAATATTATTGCAGATTTGTGTATCTGCATAGCTAATAAATACAATTATGTATTATAGCCTGATCCATATATTGTTGAGGATATGAAAAGATCAAAACTTAATTACAACGAATAAAAACATCTGCCACGGCTACACTGAAGTGTCAAACAAACGCTACATCTGACATACATGTCAAAAATAGGAATTCAAATATTATGCCAAGGTGCTAAATAGATTGCAGGTATGAGTACATGCGCACAAACACACAAAGTCACACAGTGGATATAACTTTGGATATAACAATAGCATGACCCTGGCTCAGTTATTAGTAAAATCTGTGTTTGTCCAAATATTTTATGTTGAAAAACTGCTCTTTATTGCACCAGTTCTATTAAAGACATGCTTGAACTTTAAATATGCATGTTGTATTAGTTAAATTCGCAGACTGTTAATATAAAGAACATCTTTCAGTCATATCATTCCAATCCAAATGCTATAGATCACAGACATAAAACAACAAAGCTTGTGGTGCCCTGAGACTCACAACACTGTTCTATACCTATACTGTTTCATAATTGGCTGGATTTAAATAGTCTTTATGTTTGGTTGGTGGGTGATCAACTGCTTTCAACAGGCGCAGTATTCAAAAACTGTAATTGTATCTACAGTTAAAGAGAGTATAATTTCAGGGGAATTACCTGGTCTTTGTTTTTGGTTTACCAGCAAAACAAGGAAAGCAGCAAACTATGTCATATGCCTGATTTACTAATTCCTTAGTTTTATATCTCCTCCTGAAGAAAGCTGCTTTTAATATTCAAGCAGTTTTACTATTATCAGCCCTTTGTGCCCATGGTTTGGCAGCTATCCACTGTTATCATTGCTCACTAGGAAATTATAGCTCTATCATGTGGCTCAGAAGCTGTGTCAGCCCACCTCAGGTTCGACCCCCACCATCCCAACTCTGACTCCCTACCAGACTCTTTTCATCTTTGTATTACAGGTTGGGCAACCTCAGTATGCTTCCTGCATTTTAAAATTGAATAAGGATTGTTCATCCTTTTTTTTTAAGTTGAAGAGGGTCAAATCTGGCAGCCCATCTCAGTTTTCTGGAGACTGGTCCAGTCCAGCCAGTATCATCGTCACCAGAAATGAAAGGAGAATTCATGCAAAGATTAAAACAAGTTCAGTAACTTTAGTTGTCTGTAAAGTAGAAAATAAACCAAACATCATCAAACTTACTTTCATAGTGCTACCATGAGTGGGTGGATGATTCTATACTAACTGTATCTGCACATTCCTATTCTACACTAGTTGAGAGTCAGAGAAGTGTATCTATGAATAACCAGCACTAAATGAGAGCTGATGAACTGAACTCTCACTTGCATTTTATTGATCTGTAATCAAGAGCCGAATAATAGTTGTTTCCATGGGGATGTCACTGATTAATTGTTCAAGTAATCCAACTGACCTGTCCTGTATGGCTTTGAGCACATCAATGTGAAGACTCCCACTCAGATTTGTAGTCCCTGATCGAGTACATGCGAAACAGGACAGGACACATGTGGTGTCAGAGGTCTACTCTCCCAGCAGTCTACACGCTGACAAAAACAACAACATGTTCAGCCTGTTAATCAATCAAAAGTGCTGAGGCCTGGCTTCAGGCAAGGCTGGGGACTAGCAGGGGGTTTTAGGTTCAGTATCATGGCTTTGCAGTATAGCCTCTGTTTAGTTCTGTGTTGTCTGTCTAACATATCACCAAATAAACACAGCACTATTTCTTATTCTCTCCTAATACAGCCAGAGAGACTGACTAGTTTTTCTCACATTGTTTCATTCGTCAAAACAATCTCGTAACATTCTCTGTGTAAGTGCAATGTAACGACTGTTTGAGACATCACAATTGTATAGCATGTCTGCATAACGTACTGCAGTAACTCACATAAAACATTCCACTCAAACATCAAAACCTAGTTAGTGTGTCAGTGAATTGCTTAAATGAAATTTTTTTTCCACCATGTCAACTAAACTTGGTTGAGATGATTCAAAGTACAAAAATGTTTTGTTCTACTGTTTGTTGAGAGTACATTAAATACAACAATCCGACATCAGTTTTCAATGCTATTGTGAATAGCACTGAGCTCTTTAAATTCAGATTCTTAATGAAACTGAGACACACTATCAGTATATAGACTATACTGCTTAAAACATACTATGGTGAGATACTGAAGGGGAGATATGAACATTTGTATTAATTCACAAAATGACCAAAAATCCCACCAAAACACAAGTGATACAGAAAACAAATAATACAAAAACATTTACTTTAGTTTAAAAAAAGAAAGGACTATCTCTTCTTTAACATCCAACATGTTTGTTTTGTGACATAGATGTTTATGGGTTATACATGTATTTTGAGAGATTTTGGTTATTTATTGAATCATTTTGCATGCAATGGCTGAAACAATGAAATAATATTTTGCATGACTGTGCATGACTCACACACCAGTGACAGCTCCACATCTAATCACTTTTAATTCAGCTTGCAAATTGTGTGCATTTTCCTTAACCGATAGTTGAATGAGTGATTAATCAATGATCGGTTAAGATATCAAAGATATATATTATGTGAGCCTTTAAGTTTTTCCTTCTGTCTCTCACAGGCGTCACGAAGTGAAAGCCATTGTCCATGTCTCTCAACGGGTCAGTCATTGTTATGCTTATACTACCATATTGTTAAATATAATGGCTCATTTAAACTCAATTTAGGTCAAGTTTTCTAACCTTTTAATCATCTTCAGGGTTAAAGGAGGCTAAAGCCTTGCTTTTCCGTTACACCTATTTTGAGACAAAGGTTCATTGTGGTGAATGTAAAGGCCTGAGCTGAGCCACCCAGTAATGACCACCCAACACAAGCCTTCTTCGACTTTTGACCCTTGTTAAAACTGGGTGCTACATAATTTGATGAGATTGAAAAGTTACATCATTTACTATTAATGCTTTTGTCAATGTGCTTTCCAACAATGCACTGCTGTTGTCCGAGTCAAGCTGAATTACTAGTTGCTACTGTTTATAAGCCATAGCTTCTGTGTTTTCTAAATAGTTCCAGTCCATACAGTGATGCACGTAATGTGCCAGCAGCTCGGAGATTCAGAAATAGGCATTGGTTTTGTCTGTGCTCCACACACCTGACTCACATCATAGCAACTTCTTCATTTGTCTTAAAAGGTTGTGTTAGTGCCAGTTATTCTACAGTCTCTCTGCATTTGAAACACCTAAATGCTCAAAATAAAACTTATTCAAAAACACAATAACAGCAGCCAACATTAAGTGCTGCCATAGGGACTCAAAAAAGTAGCCAAATGCATTTCTTCACATTAACAGCAACAAATGATTCACACACACATACCCAAGGTGTGGAAATTAATTAATAAAGCCATGAAGTAACTTTCAGGTCAGTGGATGGCTGCACTAATTTTCACTAACTATACATAAAACAGATATGATAGTTTAACTGATGAAACACATAGAAATTAATCATCAATGGCACCAGAACTTTTAATGGAAAAGCTTACATGCACATAAATTTGCCGAGTGCACTATTTAACTAAAATCCAAAAAACTTTGCATGTGAACAATAAGTTACAACTGGCTATAAACACCCAAAGAGAGTTAACAAGCCAATGTAATTAAAATAACCAAGTCTACAAGAGTACTCCTGTGATAAAGATACAGGCCCTCTCAGCCACTAGATGTTAAAATACGCTTTGGTTTCACTGTTGTCACCTCTTTATATATAAGGTATATAAGGTATAATACATCTGCAATGACATTCTAAATTGGTAAGGATGGTAGGAAACGAAGAGTGAAATAACCAATCGCACAGGTACTGATAGGTTTAGATTCTTGACATTGTTATTAAATTGTTGTCCTTCTCTTTCTCTCCGTCCCCTCCTCTCTCCATTTTCTTTGGCTCCTCCCACAACTGCACCAATAGATTAATCCTCCTCACATTCTGTCCATTGGTTGCCAATCATTTTTGAATGACTATTATGTAACACACTATGCTTCAAGATATTCAGAGATTTTTCCCGCGCACACACACACAAATATTAAATTTTTTAAAATTGGTTTTACCATTACACAAGGTTGATCACTCATTACATTGCACGACTGTAATGCCCACTTTCACTGCTTCACTCGGGTGAAACTAGCAGTTAACCTAACAGGTGAATCTGCCAATTTGTTCCTTATTTTCCAATTTATAGTGCATAACCTGAAATACATCCACACAGAGATTTTCAAATGTTTGTGATTGCTTGCACAGCTGGACAGTTTTGCTTGCTTATATTGTTCATTTTCACAGGAAAAATGCCAGTGTCTTATTATAAGGCAAAGCTGCACTCACTGTGTCCTCTGCCCGACCAAGCAGTACCTACTGTATACTTTGAACTCAACCAGTTTTTTTTTTTAAGTTTGACCTTAAATGCCAAATTTGGATAGAAAGTGACAACCTGGCTGTTGTGCCATTACAGTGTACTGTCCTCCATGATCTCCACTGACTGACTTAATGCTGTTGCTCATCTCTATCCTACTAATGGAGCAGCTGCAGCCCTAACAGCCCTTCAGCTGACGAATGCACATCAGAACATGCAAGGTGGTGCTCTCTTTTTCATTATTCCATGATAATGTTGCACAAACGCAAACACACACACACACATCTATATTACACAGGCCTGCACTGTGTAATATGGATGTGCATACACATGTGCTGCATCTCTGTCATCAACATAACATTTGCCCTGTCCTTGGGGAATATTTGCCAGCAATGAAGCTCGTCTGCGATGGAGTGGGAGACACTTGCAACCTCATGTATGCCAGGACTTTAATACGCAGATTCATCATCCCATTCAGCAGCTTTCACACTAATCACCTGTCAGGGTGGCAACTGCTGAGGTTGCACTGAATGCACCTTTATTTCTGATGAATGACACAGAGGCTATACATGTCAGTAGATTCACCAAAACGTTAAAGTGCATGTCAAGTGAATGCAGGTACTTTCCTCTTTACAAATTATATAGTTTGTTAGAAAATAAACTGAAAACAGTATATTGGTCTTTCTTAGGCATGTCTAAAATTTTCACGATTATGCACCAGAGTCATTGTTTGCATAAGCTAAAATGCTGCACCTTTATAAAAATACTGAGTGTGCTTCATCAATGGTTTACGGTTTGCTTGTGAGTAACTGCATCTGCTCCTTCGCTACTGCCTCTTTCTTATATCTTTGACTCAAATGCATCTTTCCTAAATACAAACATAAATAGATCCATCAGAATCAGAAAAATAAGTACACAAAAAAAGAACTGATTCTTGCTGTGAGGTACCACAAATAAAGAGAGAGGGAGAGAGAGAAGGACCATAGCATGTGTGACAAAGAGTACAGCCATTTACTGACATTACATATTACCACAGTTTCCACCATTAATACAGTGTGGCTTAATTCTACACTTTCTTAAAGCCTCCACATTCAGTCACAACCCCTGAGTTCAGCAATGGACTTTGCTAAGTCAGTGACCAATTCAACTCATTGTTCACACTTTTTGTTAACTGTTAAAAATAGAGTGGACCTTTGTTTAAATCACACAGCTGAACATGTTTAGACATCAGTTTTGCATTGTAGCTGATAAATATCCTGGATGACTAGGTATACTTGCAAAGTGCTGAGTAAAGCACAGTGAGATAAAGAATGATGTCCATGTTGTGTTGTTGTGCTTTATGTTCATAAGGTAAATGTTTGTTCGCTATATTAGACTTTGGAGTCACTGACAGCAACACCCAGGAAGACAGATGCGATGTTTGGGGACAGTGACATGATGAAGTGGTCCATCAGTAGTGACAATACAACATGCAACACTGCGTACTGGTGACAAATTGTCAGAGACGTGGAGATGGATAGACTATTAAAAGAATACTTGCCTATTTGGGAAATATGCCTGTTTGTTGCTTTATTTTCAGTTGACAAACAGTTCTGTTCTTATCAAGAATGCAAACCAGAATCCTCAAACTGAGATATTTATGAATATTCCAAGTTTTGTACTAAACCTAAAGCTGCTATTAGGTAGTTTTTCTCAATCCTTTTCCTCGGAGATCACTGCCTTGCATAGATGTTTCCTTGCTCCAACACACCTGATTCAAATAGTCAGCTCACCATCAAGCTCTGCAAAAGCCTGACAACAACCCACTCATTTGAATCAGGTGTGTTGGAGTAGGGAATCATCCAAAATCCTGATCCTGGGGACCCACTGGCCCGCATATTTTAGAACTTTCCTATTCCAACACACTTGATTCAAATGAATGGTTCGTTATCTGGCTTTTGCTTGATAATGAGCTGACCATTTGTGTCTGGTGTGTTGGAGCAGGGAAACATCTAAAACATGCAGGGCAGGGCTAGAATTGGGAAACACTACTATAAGTGAAATATGTGAGTTAAAGTTTGTTTTATATCAGCTGCTCTTAATGATCAGGAAAATGGTCAATGACAGTGTCAGTGTCAGGTGTAAATCTAGGAGAAACCCTGCAATTATCCCAGTGGTTTGGAAACATTTTACAGAGCAAAAGAGCAAATAAACAGATAAATATATACTAAAGTCATCACCACCACTTGCATGAACTTAAACTAGCCTTTTCATCAGACCTCAGATAAGAAAAAACAGGTAAAGTGACACTGTGACAGTAGCAGCAATTGTGTGAGGATAGTGGACCCAGAGATTATGTGAAGTAAAACTAATTTCATGAAAACACTGAAGCTCTTTAACTAACCCTTGGGCCAAAAACAAAGATGGAAAAGGAGTACTTCATTTGCGTATATTTGCCCTAATAGTTTTTTCCATTACGAAAAAACACTCATCAACATAATAAAATTGTTTGAGCGGGACACAGAATCAGTGACATCTTGAGACAGTCACAGATAAGCCTGTTGTATAGCCAGTAGTTCAGAATTATCCAGGCTTGCCAGTATCTGCTGCACAGTGGGGCTATTTATATAAAGTATCAAAAGAGATTGCACTGTTAATCTCAAAAGTAAAATATTTACTGTACAAGTTTGTTAATGCAATGTATTAATGTCTTACAACATAGTTAAAACTCTGTTACAAAAAACAAACAATTCATTTACCTTTAAGGAAGAGCTAAATGCACACAGAAAAAAAAAACTAACTTCATGATTGTATATACACAACTGAGACTAAAGTCTATTCAAGCTACTCATTTACCAGGATCACATCCAATTTGTCTGACTCTGATGAGGAGATGGAACAGAACATTACAGCAGCACACCTGTCATAAAAAGATAGTTCCTCAAATTGGAACATCTGTTGTGCTTGCAAGAAAAAAAAAAAATCCTAATTCATTTTTCTTTTCATTATACCCACAGTTTAGCCACAGTATTAAAAAGGAAAACAGATCCTGTTCTGTGCAGCCTCACTTGTTCCTGACAACTACACTTCATTAATGGTAGACATCATTTGATTCTTTACCAGCAAAAACAACAAAACATACAACTGCGAACATTAACTAGAATTATTTTTACTCTGGTTGAACACATCAGAGAAGGAAAAAAGAAAAAAATCCACTTTCCACAATATTGAAGCAATACATTGTATTAACCTTAGAAAAGAAAATACACACACACACACACACACACACACACACACACACATATATATATATATATATATAATTTTTTAACAATAGCTACAGGACTGTTAACTTCTCTTCAGTGCACATCTCTTTGGGCTTGTTCAAACCTGGTATTGACATCTGTTCATTTGTTTACAACTCACATGAATCAAAAAGCAGTGACATACTGTAGGTGAGAAGGCCAATGGGTGGAGGTGAATACTCCGCCTCAAGCATTTGGACCGTAATATGGATTAAACGAAATGTATCCATATTACAGCTATGTCCTGTCCAGTGCTCAGGTATGTAATTTACACATTTAGATTAGAATGCAACACTTTACATTCAGGCAGTTGGACGAACTAAGGCTGGAGGGTGTGAAATAAAACTTGTAGTCAGGCAACTTTAAAAGTATCATGCTTAAAATTTGACAGTGTGGAGATATTTTTGATGCAGTCATTAATCCAGACTAGTACTGTAACATTTAATATGTGGCAGTTTCTTTGTGTGTGTGTGTGTGTGTTGAGAGGAGGCAAAATGGCTCTTTTAGTGTTATACAGTACCTGTTGCATTTCTACCAATATCAAAGTCCAAAGTCTCCCTTGCACACACTGGTGCCCTTAATAAGTCCCCTGCCAGGTTTGACAGATACAATGTTATGTGATGTCCTAAAGAGGTAAAACACAGGATTTGGAGAACTTCTTTTCACTGCTTTTGGCTTGTTACGTTCATTCACGCATGCCACCAACAGGAGTCACAAAATAAGTAAGTGAGTGGTGGCGATATCTGTTTATTCATTTTGTTAAAATATTAATGTTTGGCACCAGTAATCATCTCAGATGAGTCAGGACCACAGTATTGTATTACCGTATCAATATTTTCATTCACATCAAATGTCAAGTCCTGCAACTGGGTCCTCTTCATAGTCTGACCTAACAAAATGTTAAATAAGATGCATTTTTGAAATAAATTAATGACCATTTTTGCCAATAATTTATCAAATTTTATTTATTTTAAACTCAGAATTGTTATTGTGGCTGGTTTTCTTTGTGTGAATGGTCAATGCAACAATTGTGACAGTCATAATTATTCTTAATTAGCTTTTTCTGGTTGTGTCTAGATGTAAATTGATAAAGCATTACAAGGTGCCTTTACATATTTTTAACAAGTGTTATTTTCAGCAGTATTACATGTTCTGTTACATAGCACATTACAGTGAGTGAGACACAGATTTATCACTTTGCATGGGCCCTCTATAAATCTTGCTCTGCTAACTGGATTATAAGCCAGTGTAAAATGTGGGTTGTCACTGAACATGTCAGCAATGTTTCCTTTTTCCTGTTTGGCAAAATGAGTTTTCCTGACATCAATCAGCTCCACAAATTAATTGTTATTCCCTCAAAACATTAAGCCACGATTCAAAGCTGCCTCAGAAATCAATGCCAAGAGTTATTAAAAGCTCCCCTGCATTGGAATCATTTATGTGTGAAATCCAAAATAAATCTGTTCATGGTGTGCTGTGTAGTGCAATGAGTTGGGGACAATGTATTAATTTCCCTCAACAGTATTTATGAAACTTAAAAACAGCATTCATAATACTTAGGAAAAAAAAAATTGTCCCGTGTGAGTATTTCTTTTTTCAAAGATTTGCTGTCAGTGTCCACTGATTTCAAAACCTGCACTAATATATGTAATGAACTGTAAATACACCTCATATGCCAAAATTAGTTTCCCTTAAGTGTATACAGAGCTATGTATTAGTAATCATATCTTTTTAACTGTTATTGAGTAAAAGGCCTACACCTATTTTCCAACATGTTTTTGTTATGGATACAAAATCAACAAACTTAACTTTAGCATTTAGTCTGAAGTTTACTAATATTTAATGCTAAATTCTTAAAGTGTCACACTCCGCCCTCTTCCTCCCCTTTTCCTCCACACCATCTGTAACCAACTCACCTGCGCAAGGGAGTGCACCTGTCTCCCATCTGCTCATCAGACATGGCCTTCTTAATCCTGGGATTGACTATGATTTATCGCCTGTTTGCCACCAGTTCACAGAGTAGTAACGTCTTAAGCCATGTTCACGCTGGACGTGATTTGTCACGTCGTGCTCATTGCCTCTATCGCGCCACAAGAACAATTTGTACATTTTGTGACGTGATGGGCGCAACGGGAGCAATGGACTCAAGTCGTCGTTTTTTAAACAAAAGTAATAGGCATTTCTTTTTATGTAGCAGCTCCTCTCAGTCAGTTGACTTGCTCTAAAATCCCCTTCTCCTGGTCTCTGTCCGTGGATGCAACCTTCAAACTTTCAACCTTTACCTCTGCCCCTGTGTTGACTCTCTGTACTCTCTCCGCACACTGTTTCTGATCAAAAGCTCCACCCTTGCACTTCCTTTTCGTGATGGTTCTCCCTCACAGAGAAGAATTATTACATGGGCAATCATGAACTATTGGCTGTGGTTTTGGCTTTGTGGGAATGGAGGCATTGGCTAGAGGGGTTGGCTCAACCATCCTGCAAAACTCCTGAA
Source organism: Brachirus orientalis (assembly GCA_016785285.1). Lineage (NCBI taxonomy): Eukaryota > Metazoa > Chordata > Actinopteri > Pleuronectiformes > Soleidae > Brachirus > Brachirus orientalis. Next base: position 2,372,404 of record JAFBJR010000425.1, read on the forward strand.
CCCATGTCAGGCTGGGGTGTTTCAATTTCATTCTCCTGCAATAGCGAACTCGACACTCCTGTCGGATGAGGAAAGAACAGACTCTGACCGTTCTTCCTCCTGCTAGCATAATTGGAGCAGCAGGGTCAGACCAATCCAAATAATGGTCCACCTAACACCCTGTTTTTCCCTGACTCAGTAAGGTGGAGTTTATACAACGATGCTTCCCTTTCATGGCAACTGACACTTGTCCCATTCTGTGCCCGCAGCAGTACCATTGGGAACTTGGTCGCATATGGATTTTATCACCGGACTTCCCATGTCCGAAGTTAATGACACTATTCTGACAATTGTGGACAGATTTTCCAAGTCAGTACCTTTTGTTACTGTCCTGAAGCTTCATCTGCCCTAGAAACAGCAGAGATTCCACTTCAGCATGTCTTCAGGCTCCACGGCATTTCTCTGGATATTGTTTCGGACCGGGTCCCCGATTAATCTCACAAGTGTGGAAGGCTTTCTGTCGCACTTTGTGTACCATTGCCAGCCTAACCTCAGGTTACCACTGTCAAGCTAATGGCCAGACGGAGTGGGCAAATCAGGACCTGGAGTCAGCGCTCCATTGCATCGCTGCTCGCAATTTATCTTCCTGGTCTTCTCAGTTGACTTGGGTGGAGTACGCCAATAACTCGCTCACCTCCACTGCCACAGGTATGACCCCTTTATGGCATGTTATGGTTTTCAGCCCCCCCCTTGTTCCCATCACAGGAGGAAGACCTAGTGGTTCCATCTGGTCGGCATAAGCACCATGTCTGGAATCAATGCATCGCTGACTGGCAGCACTCTCCAGCACCTACATACACCGCAAAAAGGGTTTGGCTCTCCTCTAGGGACCTGCCCCTTCAGGTTGAGTCCCGCACATTGGCCCCGGTACACTGGACCTTTCAAGGTGGAAAGGGTTATCAACTCCACAGTGGTAAGACTCAAACTACCATCTTCATTAAAGGTCCACCCATTTTTCATGTCTCCCTACTAAAGCCCGTAGCATCCAGTCCAGAGCTATGCAGATCAGAGCACAGTGCAGCCATTCTGCATCCAGTGTAAATTTGGGGTATGCAGTTTTCCAAAAGTGTCACACACTTCAATAAAAACTATAAATGATAACACAGATGATGGCAGAATTAGTCTTAGTCTTTGTATACACAATCAACTGCCCACTGTGTGCATACAACAGACCTGTATCAACATAAATACAGTCTCTGCAGCGTGCAGATTAGAGAGGGAAATTGTGTCTCAGACCACCTTAGACAAACTACGGGTGTCCTGGTTTAGGGAAACTGTGAGGCATCAGTAGTCACATCACAACATTGTGTTCCAACTGCAATTTTCAACCAATGAGTGTTGGAGAGTGCAAACAGAGAAGGGATGAGGGGAAATTAGAGTCATCACCTCTGTGATGCAGCCTGTCTAATGGTATGGTACCGAGGCTGCAGACACACCCGCACAGTAAGCCAGCAATGGAGGCGAAAATGCTGCATGGGCCTGGTGACACACCAGTTAGAATTACACATTAATCAGCTATCAATTTCAAAGAAAAGAGGGAGAAAAAAAGTAATGATTATCATTGTGGGTACATTAGAACACTGATAGATAGATAGATAGATAGATAGATAGATAGATAGATAGATAGATAGATAGATAGATAGATAGATATTGGAATAATGTCTGAGATGTGCAGGCTGTCACCATACATTAATAATATTATATTAAAAGATATTATTAATGTATGGTCAGCATTTTAATGTTGAGATCCAAGCGGAAAAACCAGCAGCAGCTTTGTTCTCTCCTGCACTAACATTATGTCTTATCTCCATATGGTGCCTCAGTTTTGTTTTTTTGTTGTTGTCTTTTTTTTTTTTTTTTTTTTTTTTTTTTTTTGTAAAATTAATAAAACCCTGTGGTGCATCATTTTGGAAATTGTGCACGATCAATGCTTGGTAGCATTTAAGTTACGTACTGTCTTCATTTGAAAAGCACAATTTTAACATTGATTAGTATTGGCTGTTTCAGTTCAACAAGTTTTTTTTTTTTTTTCTTTCTTGAACTGTATTCTAATATTTCACCTGTTGAAATCATGTGGACATTTAGTTTATTTATTTATTTGATTTGTTAAGTATTTGCTGAGCAGAGCAGTATGTTACAGGTGTCTACAAATATAAAAGTACAATTAACTGAAATACATTTAATTACAGTTTACTTAATTCTTTACCTGTGATGGTGAACATCACATATAGAGGATTGTTGTGTGTCATGCTAGTTTTCTGGGTGCATTTGTATTCCCACCATTTTTGTCCTTTGTATAACTCACCAAAGTTTATTTATTTATTATTTATTATTTATTATTTATTTTTATTTTTGTTTGTTTGTATATTTGTTGTGGTTTTCCCCACTGAGGAGACGGAGACTTATTAACCAGGATTAAATGCCTACAGAGTTATTATACAAAGCTTTATCCAACTACTGGAGTCTTGCAAGATTAATTTGGATTCAATAACATTCCCAAATGCCATGAAATGACTCCCGCAGTGTGAGGATAGGACAGTATTGACAATGGGGGTGTTTAATTATGATAAGCAAGTAAAATCAAATTTATCAGTTTAATTGATTAATTAATAATTTATCTCCCTTTCTTTTGGAAACAGACAACGGATGTTGAATAGAATATTGAATAAATATGAAATAGGCTCCTCCATGTCAAATTAATAATGTATTAGTTTAGCTGAGACTGAAAACATTCCCGTTTTTCATATACAGTAGCCATAGTTAGCACCACTGGTTACAAATAAGTGATTTTTCTAAAAAATAATTATTGTCACTATGTTATATAATTATTTGTCACAATGATCATGTAATAACTGGCAGGCAAAGAAAAGTACAAATGTAGTTAAGACAGTTTGTGAGGTTTCTGTTTTATATTCATTCTTGTAGTGACAGATTAAAAAAAACAAACAAACAATTAATTACCTCCAAAGAGTTGTGCTTTGTTATTACAGACTTAATCAGATATAATAGTGTATCCAGAAACCATTTAAATGATGTTTGTACTGGAAAGTCTGCCATTTTATTTATTATGGATTTTGAACACAGGCCCAGTTTCTCTGGAGTATATCTTCAAGGGGAACACTGGTTTTGTCGGGAACTTGCCATTGTAGCACACGATGCTCACTTTAAACATTTAATCTTTATTTAATATTATTCATTTACAAATGAGGAGAATAAATCTGATAAAATGCTTGAAGCCCCTGACAGAATTCCCTCAAGGTTGTAATGGTCATAATATCTCAAAATAGCATTTGTTGGATGAGCAAATATTTCAGTGGCGACTTTCATACTCATGAATAGGAATATGTTAGAAATATTTGGAATCAGCAGCATTGTATGGATACACTTTTGTAAGGAGGTAATGTGTATCTTCAGCCACAGTTTAAAAAAGCAACTGTGAATCATTTCATTAATGCTAATAAAATAGGAGAAATATGCAGACCTAGTGGCTGAGTGAGCACTTTTCCATGACTTAAAGTTCTCCACCCAGGCAGAGCAAAAAAGTTTATTTTAGTTTTACAGGTGTCATCTGAAAACCATGATTCAGAATCCCCCCCAAGTGTGTATGGCAAGTAATACATTAAAGGGGACATTCAATGGAAAATCAAATTTCTGCTTATGTTTTTCGGTGTGTCCCTGTGTCCCTCCCGTATCTAAACATCACTAGTGTCACAATAAACACTTCAGCCACTTTTGAGAAAAAAGGACTTCTCTGTTTATCTGTGCTCAAGCAAGCGCTTTTGAAAAGTCCAGTTTAGTTATGCAACTAGCACATTTGACATGCAACGAACCCTCCCCCAACAGCTACTCCCGGTCATGGGCGTGAACATTCAACCTGAAGAAGAAGAAGCCGAATCCCTTCCGCCATTACAACTATTGTATCTGTTGAGAGCAACATGTCTCAGAAGAAAGGTTCAGTTCATTGTTGCTCTGTTGCTGGTTGTCAAAAACAACACCAGGCTCTTCGTAGATTCACTTCTAATGAGGAACAAAGAACAGAGTGAATATCTTTCATTTTTGATAGTAATATCCCTGCTAAGCTTCCTGAAATGGTGTGTGTAGCAGTCACTTTAAAGTGAATAGTTATACAAACTTTGGGACATTAGCAGGAAGCAGTTCCAACAATCCATAATGGATTTCCTGAAGGCTATGTAAGTATTTCCAAATTAAGTAATAATGTCTTTGTGGCTTGACTACTTCTTGTCTTGAATAGCAATAGCTAACGACGGCTAATTGCAGCCTCATTTGAAAGGCAGCGCGTGTGTAGAAAATGAGTGAGCGTTTGTCTCAGCTCCACGATACTGTTTACTAACACACCGCTGCACGACTTGTGTGAAAATGTGTGAGAGATCGTGTGTGCTTTCTGTTTGTCTCGGCTCGCTGTTTTAAAAGCGAACCGCTGCACGGGCTGTGAGAAACCGCGTGCATAGGGAACAACTTATACTAAAATGGTTTATTTTACATATAAATTAAACCACACAGGCACTCAAACTGATGCTCCTGCGGTTCAGGGGGGCAAAGCACTGCGCAGCAGTTAGTCCACTCGTGGCTGGCCGATCACAAGCAAGTGGGAATGCGCTTGGTAGCTGGCCAATCGCAAGACACTCCATGTTCTGGGGGCGGGCATTAGCTCCGAAACAGAGCTCCTGTTCAAATGCTATCAGAGATGAGCAATAAACTGGCTTAATCTGAAGAGACTATGACCATAAATATTATTTAGTTTATCTAAGTAGACATCAGTAACCTCAATTTTTGGTTCAAAAAGACCATTCTATGTCTCCTTTAAAGCACTTTGAGTCTATGATTGCATCAGCAATGTCTATGATCCATTGCTGATTTTGATTTGTAACATCATATGGTTATAATGTTTTTGTGAATTTACAGTAATAAATGATTTAAATAAATGTCTTTGTTGCTTCACTTGACATTTTTTCCCAGTTATCTAGAATTGTAGAGCCCCCTAACTTAATATTTATAAAGGCAGGGTATATCTAGAAGTGTCCATAATCAAATCGATAAAGAGATTCACATTTAAAAAAGGGTTTTACCTTGAACAGAAATAACACAATTGTCACTATTTATGGTGTAACAGGAGTTTGATGTAACACACATTACTGAATTACAGTAATCCAAAAAAGTAGTCCAAAAATCCTGAAAATTCAAGACTTGAGTCTGGCTCTAAACCACAGTACTAGAGTACTGTACTACATTGTTCTAAACTAAAGGCAAAGTACTACAATATTACTTTGATGTGTATTAATAACATGTATTACCATTGAGCCTATTACAACATAACAAATATGACTTTTTATCACCTTAATTCATGATATGTGGGAGTCATTATTGCCCACAAACACTGTGTACTCATTTTGCATTAACACCTCATTTGCGATCCTTAAAATTAACGAAACATAGATGGTGTGGATTTTTAATTATGTGCACTCACACATCTACAGTGCAGGATTCACAGCACTGAATTAACTTGGCTGAATATTTGTTTCTGCACTGTTTACCTTTCCCATATTGGAAAAAAACCCCACTTTATTTGCCAGCAGAGAGCTGAACAACACTGAGGCAACCAGCTCATTGCAACAAGGAGACAGACACCATAGCAACAACAGAAAGTTTGAGAAGTTGTGATTAGCATCAGCAGCACAAGCAGCAGCAGTGCTTGTGTTGAGCCATTGGACTGGAACAGATATACGTTAATTGGAAGCAAATCTGACAGCTCTAGGGGAGAAATAAGGTACGGCAACACGAGGGGGAGGCCATAAGTACACACCTAGACCTAGGAATGTAATAAGCAGTAAGCATCCAGACCTGATAAGCATTCTTCAAACATCTTGTCCTCATTATGTATTTATTGTTTGTATTAAAGCCTGTATTTTTTCCACTTTGCACTTCAAGACTGAAGAAGATGCAGGGGATGCACCAAAGGTCTGCATTCACAATTATTTCCTGGGTTGTTTTGGTTGCCCTAGCTTTGAACTTCACACATGGATGGTGATTCAAATCAGGCACAAATGCAATGGAGTGATGCTTTCAGAGAGAAGACAGGTAGGAATTGAGGGGTGTAGATGGTGTTGATGGTAAGAGCAGCAGTGGGTGGGTATGCTGCTGAATGAAAGGGCTGCTTTAGAGTTTTCAGGTTGAACTGTAGGTGTTTTTGAAGCTGACAGCTTCCCCTGCCATCTGAAAGAGCACAGTAGGAAGTCAGCAGGAAAGTATGGGCTTTGAAAGAGGGAGAGGGGCCTGCATTGAAGCCTGCTGCCAGGGAAAGCTGAGATAAAAGCACAGGGATAATACAAAAATATTAGAAGTGAATGGATGTTATTTAAGAAAGGACTGTAAAAGATCTAAAGGCAGGAGTGGTTATCTGTCCATATAAACAAACATGTTAGTGAATGAGGGTTAAAGAATTTGTAAAAATGAATACAAAAGCAAGAGTGTAATGTCATGTAAGGTTGTTGTTCTTCAAATTACACAAAGCAACGATACTGGGCAGATATAACAACATACTGATAAGTTTCTCGACTTATAGTTTTTGTTTCTTATCCAATTATTATTTGTAGTGCATGAAATTGTACATGAAATTGTAGGCTGTATCCTTACTTATGGCTGTTTATAGGCATGATCAAAGCAGCGCGAATAGCCACAGAAAAGAATCCTTCCATTACTCAGCAAAAAGGTATAGTACATAAAGGAGTTTTCAAACAAGAAACTATCCAAGGATTTATTGCATTGGTTGTTGAACTCACACGCTTGATATGCAGGGTGGTTGATGTAGTTCATTAAAGAAAAAAAGAAAAAAAGTTAGAAGCAGGATAAAGCCTGGTTTTCTTTCCAAATCGTTGTCACAAAGTCTTTGTTGCAATATCGAATGAAGCCTCAAAATGAAGCCTCAAAATGAAGCCTCAAAAAGCTAAAGGAAAGCACAGTAGACTGTCAAGGTCTGATACGCACTTTTATTACATTTATTGTGCTCAAAAATGTATGGATGGCACGCAGGCTCTGCAGGTCACTTCATCCTGTAAACCATAAACAAAGGTGAATCCAAGAGGTATGGACAGATCATTAGCTTGATATTTACATTTTACTCAGCATACGCTAACCTATAGTGAAATGGCCTATCAATGTCAGATAGATCCATATGAATGTCACTAGCCACTGTCATCCTTTCAAGACTGCTTTCATTAACCTCACAATGTTAGTTACTGTCTTCTTCTCACTCATGCCTCTTGGCTTCTGCACATATTCTCAATAACCATCACATCACACACAGGCCTACAAAGCAATGCACATTTACTCCACTCTGTAATGTCTCCTGCAGACAGCACAAAGAGACAACAAGCTATCAAACAATAACCTGTTGGGAGATGGCTGACAGGCTGTTTGGCTTCAGTTGCCACACTTAGCTTCTGTCCGGTTACCAGCTGACTTCCAGCATCCAGTCATGTCCATGTCGATGCTGGACTGAATAATGCTTAAACCTTACTTTTTTCTTCCCTACATGCTATATTTTTGATATTGAATTTTGTATCTTGTGTATTTGTGTACTGAAATAGTTCTCAGTTGAAGTATTAGTTACATGTGATCAATTCCTTAATGTGTTTTACCCAATTTACCTGACAAATGATGAACATGGAAGTCCATCCAGTTATACCAATGAGACACAGGACTATGGGTAATGCATCCGAGGCTAAGGAGGAGACTAGGTCATCCTTTAAAGGCCAGAGGCTCAAGTCTGCTTGCCTTGGCAATACAATGAATGGTGTGTGATAGAAAACAAATCTGCTTATGGTGAATGGGTGAACGGGGAAATAAAACTGTAGTGTAAAAAGTTGTGAAAGTTTGTCAAACTTAAAACATAGACTGTAAACTACAAAATCACATTTTTCTATTTTTAGATGTTGCATATCATTTAATTGTCACTTTATTTGGTTCAGTTTATCTTAGTAGTTTATGCAGTCAAACACTAAAATACACACATGTTTAAGATCTCAGTTTTCTCCACACACTGTTTTAATGCATTTATTGTCTGACTTTCTGTTATTGGAAATATTGCTTAATATGGCCAAAAATGTTGCCTACCCCAGCTTCAATCGTAGGATGTATAATTTTCTGGGAAATGTATCAATATAGACATATCCAGTCACAGAGAAAGCTGGCAGCAAGATAGCAGCAGTTAGTATGGGTAGGAAAATATGTTTATATTCTCTGTTATCAACACTGGGTGTTACTCTCTGCCCACTGCCTCCCATGTTTATCTCACATCCTCATGAACAGCGCTGAGGTGTAAACTGGTGTCACAGTAAATGTGTTCCAGTGCAGGTACTTCCCTCATTTATTTCATGTGAATATTTGATAGCAGATATGTGGTGCACCAGTTTGCCCATGATGTTTGTGTTTGTTTAGCTGCCATATGGTTACACAAACACGGCACACATCTAGACAGCACTTGGCAGGTTTGATGTTTCATCTGTGAAAAATTAGCATTGTGCCCTGTGTCAGGATACGTCTGCCAATTCCTACTCAACACTCATAGGAACATTTTGTTTGACCTACTTAAAATATTAATAGCAACACTTTCTGGTTGGTTTTTTTTTTTTTTTTTTTCCTACTTATGACAGAGATGAAAGAGACATGATAATATTTTTGTTATTGCAATTAAGAATAATCTCATTGTTTTCATTGTGGGTTTGCATAAATTATTAATGATTTAGTATAAATGAATTAAAGCTATTTAAAATACATGAAAGGGTATGGTAAAATGAATTCAAATGTTGTATATTATATCTTTAAAAATATAATTACAGTTTATGGAGATATCACAACAAAGAAAGTAGTAAAGAAAGTTGGTTATCCAAAGAAGGTATGTTGTCTATCTTTTGTCTACATTTGTCTTTGCTTGCATGTGCATAAAAAAGTGTTCTTGCAAAATAAAAATATAAACACATCTCATTTGACCAGGAAACAGAGATACAATGAAGCAAAATAAAAGAGACTGAGAAGTTGTTGATAATGATACATATAAAGTGTTGTGTGCTGACATTGTAGACAAGCACTATAAACCTTGCTGTCTCACTGATTAAGACATTTTGTAGCAAAAGAAACAAAAGTCTTAGGATGTTTTTCTTGCAAATGTTTTTCTCTGTTTCATTTTCCCTGAAAACAACTGCTGCAAGTGTTAATTGAAAAAGATGGCTCCAGTCACCTTAAGCGTTGGACTGTCTGGTGATGAGACAGTTGGTTTTGCCTGTAGCTTAAAGGTGCATAAGGCAAAACTGAGTGCCAGCATGTAACACCAAAACAAATGTGATCTCGACTGTGCTTGTTGGCCATGCCAGCAGGAAAACAGACATGGAATATTATGTATGCATCAAATCACTTCAGAAAAAAGCCCCTTTAACATGAATTACTACATTTTAACCTGAAGATCTATTAAAGTTAGACTGAGTTTAGGGTTAGATTAGGGTCAGGGTTAGGGGATTACTAGTATTTATGGTTAAGATAAGAGTAAGTCTCCAGAAATTAATGTAAGTCAATGCAATGTCCGCTGAAGTCATGGAAACCAGTGTGTGTGTTCTTGTCCTTGCTGCAGAGTGAGGACCAAAATTCGTATTTTCCTACAAAGTGAGGACATTTTGGCCAGTCCTCACTTTATTTCACCCCTTAAATGGCTTTTTCAGGGTTAAGACCTGGTTTTAGGGTTAGGGTTAGGATTGGGTTTTGGTTAGGGTTAGGGTTAGGCATCTAGTTGTGATGGTTAAGGTTAGGGTAAGGGGCTAGGGAATGCATTGTGTCTATGAGGGTCCTCACTCTGTGTGTGTGTGTGTGTGTATTTACCATTCAACCCTGAACACTCGTCTCACTCTGATCTCAGAAGCTAAGCAGGGTTGGGACTGGTAAGTACTTGGATGAGAAAATACCAGGGAATACCAGATGCTAGCTCAGTGTTCTAATGTTCAGAAGATAAAAGTCCTTTCTCAAGGTTAAGTATGAGTAAGGATGAGCTAGGACCACAGATCAGAGGGAAATTTCATTATCATCCCCACATTCCGAGATTGGGTACCAAGTAACAACAATGCTCATCAGCACAAGGAAGCTGACCTAAGAGATAAGATTGTAACCAAGTTGAAATCCCGGAGGAATGTATCTTCCCACTTGCCAAGGCTAAGTGACAAGGTACCATCAGAATCTACTAGAAGACTTGAACTTCCCCCTGCTAAAATTCTCAACTAACAACATCAAAGTGACCAATAAGCTGATATCTCCAGCAGCATCAGTATTCATCGAGATGCTTGGCTACAAGATGAAAAACATAAGCCAAAAGGAGCCATGGAGAAGAAGGCTAGAGGCTAAAATCAAGGTGACATCTATCAGAGCTGCAGAGAGGTGTGGTAAAGAAAGAGTGTGTGTGTTTATTCTAGTCATTAGAACCCATACACTTATTCATAGCTATAGGCCTGAGTCATTCTGAGACCTCAAAATATAATTAAAACGGTATGTTATACAAGTAATTAATTCTTCTCCAAAGATAAGTGACATCAAATCATCATGCATTTCAAAAGACTTTGCTGTAACTGATTTGGAGACTTATTACCGGAGGATGCTGTGGAAGGCGGACATCTCCACACTACAGATTAAAAGAGAGAAGATCATTTGTTTGCTTGTGTGAAAGGTCAATCTCTCAGCCTCCATTGGCAAGAGTGTTCTTCAGAGGAAAACGGCAAAGGCTGTTAATCAATAGCACTTCAGATTGTTCCCAAAAGTCTGCTGCGAGCCTGGACTATCGCTGCCATTTTGATTACCCTGATGATTAATTAAAACTTATGCATCCTGTAATCAAACAGACCTCAGTCAATACAGAGTGCACCAGCTGTGCCAAACTCATCTTTTACACTTTCACTAACAAATACCACTTCAAAACTTTTTGCCATGCACTGCACTCCCACCTACAGTCCACCACCACAGGTAGAGAGCTTCTACTGTGTTCTCATTCATAATTGAATGTATTTGTCTCTTATGAACTAAAAGTGATAATATAAAAGAAAAATCAACTTATGCCCACCAGTATCCATCATATCTTAGATGTGGTGCAGCTGCATTGTATGAGACCAAACTACAAAGCCAGTTTTCGTTTTGACTGTTTCTCTGTGTGCAAGAGAGGAATTGTGGCATACACCTTATCAAAACAGAGGAAAAATACAATAAACAATTATTTAAAGTCTTCTTTTTAAACTTTATGTACCATTTCAATATGATATCCAATATATTATTTAAAATTAAATTTGTTGGATTAAAGCAAGATGCTGTGGAGAAATAATAAATTTAAGTATATTGAGTAAGGACTGCCAGGCCTTTATATTCATCCATGTGCATGGTTTGAGAACGTTTTACATTTAGAACAAAAAGTCTGGTATTACCAGAGATATTTTACTGTTAAAAGGGACAAGGTTTTTTTTTTTTTTGTTCTCTCCATTGATGCAAAGTGCTTGCCCGTTGGGTAGACTGCTGGGTTTCTCTTTCTCTCTGTGACAGTGTAAGATCTTGGTTTTACCAAGTGCTTTAAGATAATGTATGATGTGATTTAGGACTCAAATACATTGACTGTATTTCATTTAACAACTATATGGCAGATGGCCCTTGAGCTCTGGGTGTATGTGTACTGTATATAATAAGGCAAGTCCTGACCTCCATGTCAGACTCTTTTTACCCTAGTGAAAAAATTCAAGGAGTGGTTGGCCTGTCTGAATGCTACGGTTGGATGACTGCTGCTTAGCAACGGCAGATTAAAGAATGAAAAAATTATCAATTTTTTTTCCCCTTTTCTTTGTCTCCCTCCTCGTCTAAGAATAATTATTATTTGCCAGTTTTGAGCCAGGCTTAAACTAAGAATGTGGATCAGTGAGGTGGACTTCATTTCAGTATGAATGTCAGAAATCAGATAAGAGCGAGTGGTTATATATATATATATATATACATATATACATATATATACATATAGTTTAGCTTTCCTCTGTATCTTCCCTAGTTTTGGTTTTAAGGGATTTTGAAGAAAATTAGATCCCTTAAAATATTACAGTAGGGTATTCCCATATGTGCTGCTGTAAACTGTAACTGCAGGGCTGATGTTTCCTCTGTTTCCTCTTTTTTTTAAAAGGCACATTCTCCCATTTTGAAGAAATTCTTCTTCTTATGTTTTCTGCCCATGTTCAAGTTCACGTAGAGGGCCTGCTTGCAGAACAATTCCTCCACAAGTTAAGAGCTTTAAAAAATAAAGTGAAATGAGAATATTCACATAAGCACGAGTCTCACTTCCCCTCACAAAAAGAACACCCTCTAATTTGTGTTGAGGTTTCTTGTGCCATCCATCAAAGGACGATCTGTGTTTCTATCAATAAAAGTGCTCATGCATTTTTCAACATTCAAATACCTTGCAGCTCCAGGGATGGATTCCTGTCTGTCTGGAAGCTCTGCCACAACAAAAGAATGATTCATAAATATTAGAGTAGAGTATTCCCACTCTCCTTTTTCACTCACTTGATTTACTGTAGAGCTATAGAGCTGGCCCGTTTCTTTCACGGGGGCTTTGTTAGGTTTTATAAACTCCCTGCCTGCCGTCTCTGACACTTCCCTTGAGGATCAGCCTGCATATATTTACCATTAGTTTAAAGCAGGTTATCTCTTCAAGAATGTGTCAGAGATTACGGCGATGCCCACAGCACATACAGATAGACATGGGTATGTAAATAAGAAAGGAAGAAAACACTTTTACAACAAGGATAATAAATGGCTACAAAATTACGCAATTAAATTCCACGCACCAAAAAAAACAACAGTAGAAGAGAGCAAAATATCTTACGGGGGGAAAAAAATCTGTAGTTGACTTTGCTCTGCCTTTTTACACGACTGTATTTTAACGTTGGTGATAATGGTGTTACTTCGAGAGCTCAATATTTTCTCAGGGGGTGCTAGATAGATAAATTACATGGGGTATTTTCAGAATATACAGTTTTAGTAACATCAGCATTTTTGATGAGGTATCAAGAAGTCTACAGGTTATGGTAAGACTGCAGTGTGTTCTTTTGTGTTGCCAGTTGTTTTTCATTGACACTTAAATCTTAAAACTTAAATCTTGCTTAAATGACAGCTCCTGCTATACAATACAGTATAAACACAGAATAGGTGGATTGGACTGTAGCTGTTTTGTGCATATTTCAATGTCTTTTTGCTACAGTTCTCTCATGTATGTGGGTTTACTCCAGGTTTTCTGGTTTCCTCCAACAGTCCATAAACATGCTGAGGTTAATTAAACTCTCTAAACTGACTTTAGGTGTGAATGTGAGAGTGGATAGTTTTTGTCTCTGTGTGTTTGGCCTATGATGGACTGGCAACCTGTCCTGGGTGTACCCTGCCTTTTGCCCTATGACAGCTGTGATTGACTCCAGTGGCCCCTGTGATCTTCATGTGGAGGAAAGAAAGTGATAGACAGTGAATTAATGAATTAATGATGTTTTCAAATCAGCTTCATACTTCACTGAACAGGTTCTTGAAATGAGGTGACACTTTGAAGTATGCCAAAGATAGATCAGATGGTAATTGTTTTATCCAAATGATTCATCTGACTATTTTTGTAAGCAGGGTTGTTTTTTTTTTTTTAGTTTTGTTTGTGTGAGTCTGAATTTGCAAATGTGAACAACATTGATATGGATTGCCTGTTCTATTATTGTTTTTTTGAGTGATTATGATAAAGTGACATTCCTCTCATCCACCTTACTTGTAACAGGGCCAGTAAAATATAAATGATCACAAGGGAGGCTTTCAAAGTGCCTAACAATAGAGGCAGTGGCACAGAGCCCGTAGGTTTGGCCTCAAGGGGCTCCATGGAGCCACGCAAAGACAAGTGTGATATTTCTATTACAACACATGCAAACCCTATCTAGTGAGATAATGCAGTATGTCATTGACTGTGTCCTCTTCCATACATGCCTGACTCTTTTGTTGACTTCTGGCTGATGACTTCTGGCAAACAGAGTAAATTCCTGTCACATACACTGAGGTCAGGAGAGAAACATATTTTTCAGCTGCTTGAGATGGTGACAGATGCTGGCAAACTGCTGATTGGCCAAAGATGAATGTACAAATACACACACACTGTAAAACCATTCAGTTATATGAAAGAGGAGCCGACGATGACAGCAACATGTTTTCACTAAAAACGGCCAGCTGTCTCACATGCTGCATGTCCCATGGTTCTTATTAATGCATAGTATTTTCTGAAAGGAAATACACAAGCAGGTGTCCTCATACAATTAAAAAACAAGTTCCACTGAATGTTTTGTTAGCAGTGTCCTGTAGGTTATGATTAATATCTGCACTATTTGGATAATTCACTAATGCTTTACAGATGAGTTGTAAGCTTATAAAGGTGTTGTTTAAAATCTATTGGGGTTGTTTCAAGGTTTGAATTTACAACACACAACTGCTTTAATATGAAATATTTTATTTGTTTTAATCAAATCAAGTACAAATTTTCTTTTTGTTACATGTTTGTTTCAGTTTGAAGACAGTGAAACATTACACTCGGACTAATTATCTTCAGCAAGCCATTTAAAGCAAATGCTATTTAAAAAAAAAAAAAAAAATCCAAAATTAGCAGGTTTGTTTTAGTTTGAACTACATTATAAATTTAGCGACAGCACAACAGCTGAGCTGATAAAATAGCATTAGTTATGTGCTCTTTACTGAACCTTTGCATGCATTTCTGTATGACTCATCTCCAAATATCCCTTGCTTTTTTTTTCCTTTGAGTTTGGCTCCGTGTGGTTTACTAAAGGTTTTGTCTTCTGTAACATCATACATGAAATGTGACTATATGTTGTCTCTTCTCTGTATTTAGGTACTGACCAATAAGGAGCATCCTGTTCTCAATGCTCATTTTTATATAGAATCTAACATCTAAGTTAACTCAGACAGCTGGAGAGGTTATTGCAAAACAAATAATATTCACGCAAATACATGTCTACCTGTAAGGACTTGGTTATGGGCAGGACCATTTTTATTTCACTTCTTTGTTCTTGTGTCATCGATGGTCATCACAGTCCGAGCTAATGTGTTACCTAGTTTGGAATAAGGAATAAGCATTAAGCAATGGTAATTGGACCAGATGCACTTTATTTCCATAGAGTATAGGAGTGACCATTTCTTATTTGAAGTTGTTGTAATGAACTTAACAGCATTAGTGTCCTGCTGTAGGACAAACAACAGCGACACACATTTTTTCAAGGTGAAAGACAAAGTTTGTTGTTATTCATGACTCATAGCCAGGCTTAGAATAATTAATAAATGATTTTGTAACCAATAACAAATCCATTAGCTAATAGTTTTGCTGTCCAGAATGCATAATTAAGAACTGTAGAGACAAGGCAACAGACAGAAAAAGAAGGCTGTGCTACGTCATGGAACTTGCAAACTGCAATTCCAAATAACGCACTTACCTCTGCTGTATTTGATGAAAGCAGTACAGTGATAAAATTTTGTAATGTTTTGTCTATCATGGGCTGATACCTTGGATTGACACCTAGAATAATAAATCAGAAGTAATTAAAATCAGATATTGGGCAAAGTATGTCTCTGCAGATAAAGACAACACCCTTAATTTGATTCTTTTTACAGACTCTCAGGTGAAAATGTATTCATTCAGTTTTCTTGCTATTAAAAGGAAAGGTAACAATAAGCACAATTTAATATGGTTTTTATTATTATTTATTCTGTTATGAGAATTTAATTTTCCATGACCCAACTACTGTATTAAAACATTTTTTTTCCCTTTTTTGTTTTTTTTATTAAGTCAATTAAATAAGCCAATGTACTCTGACATACAAAACATGTACCTTCAAAAGTGTGAATATGAGAATAAAATGGGTCATTAATACTAATTGACTGGCCGACTGTTTTTGTTACAGGGCATATTGACTGTCTGTTTCAATTCTCTTTGATGAACAGTCTTGTGCGTGTCTGATGCTATAGTTTGCCCTTTCCAGTCTAAATTCAAACAAGAGATGATTCATCAAGGCCGTCAGTCTGCAGTCATCAATTTGGCTTTAATTCAAACATGTTTTTCTCCAGTACTACATCTCAAACTGGACCCTTGTTTTTATTTTTGGAATTATAATGATGTTACTTGTACTCCTGTCAGAGCTACCATTCCGCCATCCCTTTATTTCAGTCCACAATCATTCAAATATCAAAGAATGAAGTATAGGCAGCAATACAATATACATATAATTTGCTTTGCAATTTTGTCATTTCATTTTGTGAAGTCAAACACATGAAAAACAGACCTTCCTGTTTTAATAACAAGATATGGGTTAACTGTCCTGTAAGTCTACCTAACCGGTATCAAGGACTGATCTTTCTCTCTTTCTGTCTGATCTTTCTGTCTTCAATACAGTATTTCGGAAATACTGATTGCATCAGTCCTTTAGCAAAACAAATCTTGAACGCCCTTTGTGCTTTCTTTGAATGACATACGAACTTTGAACAGCACTTCTATAAAGTAGCCAAACTGTGTCTGAACTTGTTATCCAATTAAGGTGCTGAAAAAATATTGTAATCCATTGTTCACCACTCTAACTCACCCTTCCATGTTTCAGCTCCAACTCGTCCAAAATGCTCCTGCTACACTTCTGAATAATACACAACATAGAGCACCTGACGCACCAGTGATGGCCTTTATTGGTTCAAAATACAAGTGCACATATCACTTTCTCAGGTACAGATGTGTTGGACAGTACAAACTCAAGATAGAATATCCTCCACATTGCTCTTTGAAGACCTTTGATAAAGGACCAGTGGTACTGAAATGTTGACTATTAATTGGAGAACTTTTGGTTCGGAACAAGCGCAACCACAGAATTAATTTTATAAACTTGATAAACTACCCCTTGGTTACATGGTAGATTAGTGATGTCCAAATATTGAAACAGTGACTGAGCCTTGGTCTTAGTTGCCACTACCCTCTAGAACTGTTGTTCCTTCAGTTCTAAAAATGCTGTCAGCTGACATTTTTTAGAGGCACCTGTTTTTCGAAAAGCCCTTTGGACATTATATGACATTTATGTTTTTAGTTCTTATTGTTTTTTTAACAATTCTAAGACTATAATGTCTCACTTTGCTATTTTCATTTGAATAACATATTTTCAATATACTTAGTGAATATTTTGCACAGAAGTAATGAGTGATGCAGTTTTGTGCTTCTCCAACACGGACTGAATTTCCTGGATGTTTTGCTCAAGCAAATGCTGGGATCCCACTCTGAACCTCACACCCCTGACACGGAACCCTACCCAAGTAACCATGGCAACAACTGTGATGTGCAGATATTATTCTCATGCAAAGCAATTCATATTTTCCTGAGGAGAAAATAATCAGCATGACTACATATCAGTTGCAGCCTGAGAAGCTGAACATGAAAATGTGTTGCACACTGAGACATTGTTAAAATGAAGGCGAGGCAGTAGCAGCCCACAGCTTCTACGACAGTGAATAAGAACCATCTATTAATCAACTCTCAAGTCTGATGAACTAATACCTGTGGGTTATATTCACATTTTAAGGTTTACTGTTGGCCCACAACATTAAACCTGTGGCACTGAGAGAGAAATCAATGATTTTTATTTTTTACACAGCACATTTCATACAAAGTAATCATAACGCTTTAATAACCCCCACCCATACATAAGTAAGATGGATGAAGAAATAAAATGAATAAAAAGACTGATGAATAATGAAATGAAATGCTAAAATTAACTGGTCATAATTTTTGTGTCTAAAACATAGTAAATAGAATAATAATGTTTAGACTCCAAATAAACTTTTATTTTGAACTTTGATTCTAACTTTTGGAGGTAAAACTACCAGTCCTCTGGGCAGCAGATGACCACTTATTATGAAATGAAATGAAAAGACCAAACCGACACTCAATCATCTCCCACAGAGGAGTAAAGAGAGGAAACTAAAGGGCACGAGCAGAGAACTAAAAAGTTCATATATATATACATATATATATATATACACACTTCACCATCTTAACAAAGCTGCATTGTTGAATTCTAGTTTGCAAAGAACATATTTTATCAAGGATTTTTTTTTTTTTTTTTTTTTTTTTTTACACATGTCACAATGGTTGGGATAAGTAGCATTTGTACCTAAACCTAAACGCTACTAAAGGATATGATTATCACCATCCTCGTTACTTTATTTCTGCCACAAACAGTTAAAACTCTATCTGCAGACATATACAATTCTATACTATACACTATGAGTAATGTAGATTAGAATGCAGTTTGGTTATGTGGGACTGTCATTTTCCGGAGACTGTGATGCAAATCCCTCAGGATTGTTTTCTGAATACAACTTTGAAGCACTAGAAGAGGACTTCGATGTGCTTTCAAGTATTCCACAAAACCTCCAATCAAATTGCTCGGTGCTTCCATAACTGATAACCATAACTAATAAATGTTATTATGCTTGATTACGTCGCTCCTTTTTCTAAGTAACAGTGATTTCATCTTTGATTTCAAGCTTTGTGTCTTGCATATAATTTCCATAATTTATTTTGCTACTCAGTATTCACTCATTGCAACATTGTATATTTACGCCCCCCCGTTTGCTTAGTTTTTGTCACTGAAATATCAGTTACAAATGTGAGTAGACCTCAGATTGTGTTTGTGCTTAATCTCAATGATTTAACCCACAAACATCTGCACCTCACACATTAAAGGGGCTTGTTTGCATAAAATCTAAATTATAATTAAGATCATTAGCAGTCATAATCTCAGTGGACTGTTCTCTTGAGGGTAGTGGGAGGGAAACATTCTCTGAGTCATCTCACTGGATGGAAAATTTCCATATGTGAGTTTTACACTGTAGCATTTTATATTTCCCCCTCATAATAATAACTCACCCTCACATGATTCCAATTGAGAAGTATAGAAAATGTCAGTTTTTTGTCTCCTTGTAAATATCCATATACTCCCATTATGAATTCATGCTCCTTTAAAATGTATTATATATTAGTATTTCTGTAATATCCGATAAAACATAATGTATCTAAACATATAAGCATGATTCTATTCACTTAGCTGTCCAGTTTGATTCTTACATGTTCACACAATGTAGTTGGTTGTTGTTAGAGGACAAAATGTTTGCACTAGAACAAAAGTGGAGAATATGTTTTGTTAAGAACATACAACAATACTGGGACCTGTTGTGTTTACAGCTGCTGTGTGCACCAAAAATCCTAATAATAATAATAATAATAATAATAGTAGTAGTAGTAGTCATCATCATCATTACCAATGACACAACATTTCCTTATCGTATTTGAAAAAGAAATCTCCCTACATTAGTTTCTTCATAATGTATTTGAATCTACATAGAGAGGTAAAATATATTACATCATATTTTATGATGGCAAATTTCTTACTTAAAAAATATATCATAGTGTAAATATCTGGCATAATGATAGAGGGGTGGATTTGTCCCTATCAGCAATGTACTGTATATTAATTCTTTACATTGGAATTAAGTTTTGCTCAAGTTTAAAAAAAAAAAAAAAAAAGCCTTTTTTTTCTTTTCTGAAGGAAAGTTCTCTTTTTCTGCTGAGGCATATCACAGAGTTGTTTTTATCTTCTGAATATAACACAGAGTTGCTCTGAAACACAGGCCCATAAAGGAAAAGCATCCATTTGGTGCGTGTTCATAATCACTGTCAGACGGCTGTGACCAGATGGCAGAGATGCTACTTTGGACAAACTCCAGAGCCACTTCAGTTCTCTGGGGAGATTTGTCTGTGAAATCTAACCTTGGATCTGCCAAAGAATTTTCCCAGTATTCACATATGCCCACAAAAAGTTGCTGTCGGCTTTGTTGTTGTTGTCTTCAGGTTCAAATTTTCCCAAGTCAAAGTCATTCACTTTTCAGTGATCAGCTTGAATACCTGCCATCCACTCGCCACAGGACTTGGATATGGAGAGGAATGTGGAGAACATGCGCTCCACAGGATGTATGCATAACAGAAAATACACTTCAGATAAAAAAAAGAGGAGAAATAGACTGAGAGCAGAAGTGGTTTTCTCTACATCTTTATCCATTCTTCATCTTAACAGTGATATGTCCTGAAACTGCACAAACTCCTCAGCCACTCCAACAGAATTTCATCTGCTCTCAATGGAGGTGAAGAATATTTAAATCAGAATGGCTTTTCTCAAAGGCAAGTAAAGTCAAGGTTGTTAGGAATGACTTATTATTTTGATGGTGCCGAGCACTCTAAGTGACGTTGTGGCAGTGTTTCATGCCTGTCCTACACAGTCCTTGATTAAAGATGCTGGGGGAAAAAAGCAATAACAGCAAAGCTGTGCTTCAGCATCAGCCCCTCTGAATTAGGGAGGAGTAGACAGAGGCAAAAGAGACAGAAGGCTTATTGTCAAATGCAGCCATGTTCAACATTCAGATGGCCTTCCCGTGACAACTGTTCAAATCTCAGCCTGTCTCACTGATTTGGCTCTGCACATGTTTGGTTTGCAAAAAATATTGTAGTGAAGAATCTGACATAGTGCCAACATCAGTATGGGAGGTTCACTCCATCATTTTTGAAACACTCAAGCTTTGTTACAACTTTCAGCTGCATTTTATTAACATTCTACTGTATCAAAGTGTTACTTATAACTCCTGGGTTGGGTTCACTGGCTTTTTTCTAGCTACACAAAATGAAGTGTCCTTGTGCCTCAAAAATAATTGTGTTGGATTAGGTGCTGGGTAAAGAATGCTCAGAGACAGCATCTTTTCGCAAACGTTAAGGGATAGTAGGTGAATTTGAAGTCAGGTTGTGTATAGGTAGTGTATTACACACTGCTGAATGCTCTCTGATCACTCCTTGTGCCAGAACACAACCAGGGCCAGCGAATACAGGCTTAGTGAAATATGACAGTGCCTAGACATAATGGTTTTCAGCCAAGTCACAGAAACTTCACCTCAGTGGTGTAGTGTGGTCTACTGCAGTGTGCCTGTCTAACACTAAGTATACATGCAGTGCTAACTCAACTGCCAATCGCATTATCTAGATGTGCTAGTCTGGCTTTGAGAAAAACAATTTAGTACAATTTCAGTCAGATTAACATGTTATATGTATTAAAAAAGTCACTGAGTGGGTGTTTGTCTGTGCACCCGTGTATGTTAGGGTGTGGGTGTGCAAGTGTGTTGTTAAGTGGCAAGTTGAAAAGCGCTTTGCGGAAAAGTGCTAAATGTGGCGATTTACCAGCAATGTCAGAGAGAAAAAGCGTTAAAACCCATCAGTGATGTCGCCTTTGACACTTTCTTTACATCATTATTGTTAAGATCACCACTTTAGCAGTGATGATGCCCTCAGGCGCCAAATATCTCACATGTGAAACACTCCTCTCATGTCTGAAAAGAGTCCTTACAGAACATTTATGTAACAGAGACCCATAAACCCCAAAAGCCATTACTTGAATAAATGAAGCCATTAATCTAGCAAATTCTGCATTTATAAAGGAGACTACAGAGAACAAGCTCAGATTAAAATCAAGCATTTTTCTAAAGCAATAGAGATTGTTTGGCTGATCAAATAGCTTGATGTCTTGTTTCTGCCTATGCTGCAATGGGAAGGGTAAAATGGAGGCTGTAGGAACTATTTTCCTTTGTCTTTGCCATGATCAAAGAGCTGTCTGTGCAAGAAGCAGCTAATGATTAGCATAATCACTCAGTCCACAGAGCACTCAATCACCTCCAGTGGCAGTTTATGATGCATAAGGCATGGGCCTGATGGAAAGGGGCTTTCCATGCCAATAACTGGCTGTAAACATCGCACATAGTGTTTCCTATTTTGCGGCATAGAAACAGCTGTATGTGTGCAGCCTGTTAAATGGAGAACACTGACAAAGCACTAGTACATCACATAATTTTCAGACATAAATTTTGGTAAATATTCCAAATATCTGGTTGAGTTCTGAGTGTCCAGATTGACTTCTATACAGCCATGTTTGTTCACATTGCAGTTCCATCACTGGAAAATGTCTAGACTTCAGTGCTGTTCTCCAAACAGTGTAAATTACATTATACAAACACAGACAAACTGAGACCTCCCTGTGCGTTTAAAATAACCCCAGGTGTTTGTACCATTAATACCTAAATTGTTACCACCTCCATCTCTTATCTGTTTCCTAATCCTTATCCCCTCTTTCAGCTGTTGTTTTGCCTTACTTTTAACTTCCCCATCATCTAAAACCTACATCTGTAGTCCCTGGGCAGAAAACAAGATATCTGATGAGGAAACAAACCAAAACATATTAAAACATAAAGTGTCACCAGCAATAACAATGACAAAGGCTACTTCATGACATGGAGCATTATTACTCAGTACTTCCAGCTGACTGCAGTGTTCAAACCATGATGAATTTATAATAAGAGTCTAAAGTAAGAAAAAGTTAGACCATAACACCAGCAACAGTATGGACTGTTGACACCTGACATAGATTTGTCGATTTCACGAAGAACTGTCTCATCGTAGAAACTTCTTCAGTTCTAATTAAACATAAAACATCTATTTATTGACTCAAAATTATCATTGTGTCAACATTCTGAGGCCAGGAGGACATTTTTGACAGTGCTCACAGCTTCGAAGAGCTTTTTGGTGGTTAAGACTTTGTTGAATCAAAATTGTATTTAGGTTATGGTTAGGTTAAATACTTCAGTAAAGGCATTTAGTTGAGATGGTTATGGTTTGGGTCAGGGGCGTTATGTCTATGAGCATACCCACAACTATACAGAAAGATGGAAGTCCAGTCAGGGTTAGGGTTAGCAGTTATGCATTTGTGGTTTTAGGTAGGTTGGCCCAATCAATGCAGTGCTGTAACAAGAATGCGTGCGTGCGCGTGTGTGTGTTTGAGTATGTAGGCCTGGACATTAATGTAGACTGTATTAAAAAGAAAGAAGTCTACAGATAATAAAATGCTGGGGCCATCTCTGCTCTCAGCGAGACATTTAGAAAGAGTGGTTGATGTCAGCTTGTGTCCAAACTCCCACATCATTAGTGTTAATGTCAAGATAATGTCTTTAAAATGCAGTATCTGCTTTGGGTTTCTTGACATTTTCAAAAACCCATTTGGTGTCAGAGAATGCAAACAGAGGACGCATGAGAAACAAAAATTAGCTAACTTTTTTTTTTCTACTCCCTGTGTTATTTATACATCTGACATCTAACTGGTCTTTCTCTCTCAGAAACAGATACGAGCTGATCTGCGTCTGTGATGACCCTCCCCAGGAGAGTTGCCCTTTATCCCTAGAGGCAACAGTTCAACTTAGTTACTAGGGGAAGTGCCATGTAAAGCGCTGCCTGTCTTACATCCCCAGGCTTGACTCACTCCCAAGCTGCAAACTGAATTTAGCTACTCAAAGGCAAAAAACAGCCCTCAAAGAGCATTTCTGAGGTCCCTCCCCAGTCGTTCTGTGAGGAAGAATAGCTCATCTCTCGTGTAACTTGCACCTCAATCGTGATTTGAGCGCCAGGCCATCGGTAACCTGCCACTTGCTTGTCAACACCAACTCAAAGGCAATCTCACACATCCTGTGAGCTTCTCAGACCTGCTGATAAGAACTCATCTTCACATCTGATGTAAAAGCCTTTGGTCGCTGCACTGTGTGAAACAGTAACCCTCTGCATAAATGAAGCACGCGAGCAAATATTCCAAATAAGTGGTGACTTGTCAGATCTAAAGAGGGGGATTTGTCAAGAAGAAAAGCTCTCTCATCTCTCTGCTACCCACTGAAAAGACAATGGGTGTGGACTTCATCTTGTTTGTTGAAGAATTGTTTAATTTGTCTGAGGGGTATCTTAAGTCCAAAGTCAAAATTTTATTAAGTCCACAAATTAATATTAATATTATAATATTAATTAGTTTGAAACTATCTTTTCATTCTATTCATATCTTATTAATGAATAATGATTTTATCAATATTGCACAACTAATTGTGCTACATGGCAAAAACAATTAAAACACACAAAACACCCATAAAGGCATATTAGAAGTCTATACATAATTAAGGTATTATGCTTTTGGGAATGAAAACGTTTTTAAAAGTTTCTTAAAAGACTCCACAATCTGTGGTGGTGTCAGGTTGTCAGAGGTTTCTTGCGTACTCTACCATTAGCTGCCATTAGCTATGAATTTGTCACTGAATATAAGTAACATGAAAATGACTCTATGCAGCACTGGATTATATGTTATGGAAGGCCTGCTTAAAAAAAAGGAAAAAGGTGCATGACTCCTTTTGCACTGTGAGTTTGTTTTTCTGTTTTGTTTTTATTTTTCTGCCTTTAGAGAATCCCGTTTGACACCAGAAACATCCTGTCAAGGACCAGTGTAGTGGAAGCTGGAAACGCTGAAAACCATTTCATGTGTGCCTCTGTGATACTTTGTTTTAGTTCATATAGACCGTTTTTATTCCACTTTGGTTGTTGTTTTGTCTTGTTGTATATAATCCCGGTCATCCTTATCTATTTTCTGTTTTAATTTAGAGGAAACAAAGGGATTTGATCAGTGATGTCTGGAGGACACATCCTGAGTACACCTCAGTCAGCATCAGTGGATGTCATCAGTTATGTGCAGCAAAATGATCACAAATCTATTTAGATTTTTTTATTGACACGTTTTTATATTACAGGCAGCTCTGGTTTCCTACTTCACTGATTACATGTCACACCCATATTTACTACACCATATGTCCTGCTTACCACTCAACCTTTCCTCTCTACTTGATCCATCGGT
Organism: Brachirus orientalis; assembly: GCA_016785285.1. Lineage (NCBI taxonomy): Eukaryota > Metazoa > Chordata > Actinopteri > Pleuronectiformes > Soleidae > Brachirus > Brachirus orientalis. Next base: position 2,397,333 of record JAFBJR010000425.1, read on the forward strand.
TTGTCTCATCTGTTTGGTAGCCTTCCAACCATTTATTTCCCTGTCCATTTTCTTCTACTAAGTGACCTTTTTCTTGTTCCTTGACTCTGTCTTTATTTCTAACTGAGCCTGTTGACTGCTTTTAGGATTTACGTACAGCTTTAAAAAGTTAACAGATATCACTGTTGCAGTAGTTACACTTTTCTATCTTTCATGTCAGGCCTCTTCAAACCTCAGCAGTGACAGTTTTAGATTGCAGGTTGTAAAGGACACATCATAACCTTATGTCGGGAATGGTACAGTCTCTGTGACCACATGTGTTCACCCTGGTGTTATGTTTGCATCACCACCAGTGTGAGCTAGAACCAATAAAAAAAAATAAATGTTTATTGTACTGTAATTTAAGCTGGGATTGCAGACAAAAGCCACATATTAATGGATATAAGTGGGATATTTTATGACCAGTGGAAAGGCGTTTTATGCTTGTCAATATGTAAATAGGCAGTGTGCATGCTGCAAGAGCTGATTTGTTTTCATCTTCTATTGTATTCTTTGTACATTTTATGGTGGGCAAGCCAAAGCCACTTTGTTCTTACTTTCATTAAACATTTTCTTAGCGCCTTTCTCTCAGGGTTGATTAAAAACATTGGCGCTGCACACGTACTGATCAATGCTATCTGCCAGCTGATGAAACAGGAGTGTGATTGCCCATGGAAACACTGTGTTTAGTTCCTTATTAGCATGTGAGCTAGCACTCCTGGTGGGGGGTCAGCTTCATCAGCTCTGACTCACTCTCAGCAGTAACTCTCAGCAGTAACTGTGGGGTGGTGGAGCCTGTCAATAGGTTCCTTTGACCTAGCAATGCAGCTCCGAGTCCTTCTTTGAAGAGCACCCTGATGCCTGTGATCATTAGAGCTGAAGGACCTGCGTCATCTGCTGACAGTATGTTTTGCATCGCGTACACATAACTCCTGGTTATCTTGAGTGTGACCATGGGAAATTCACACGGAGTAACATAATACTAATAATGAAACCTTAATTTACGTTGTACCATTAATCACATGGAAGTGCTCTACAGAAACTAAATAAAACATTCAAAACAATGACATTCAAAACGAATAATGTCATTAAAATAATGACATAAATGCAGGACACAGCAAGGTTCGGGCAAAGATCAGAACTTATTAGACACAAGGTTCGTTGGTGATTTGTTTTATTTTATCCCCCTTTGGCCTTAGGAAAGTCTGGTGCCGTGTTATAATGTACTGCAATTAATATAGTTGGGTTTTTAAAAAAATCAGTAAGGTAAAGACTAGCACCTTTTTTTATTTTTTTATAGGTATCAACCTGGAAAGCACTTTGAGGGATATGAGCAGACTTTAACAGATCAAACAGCAAACAGTGAAACATGCAGGAAGCTTTAAGCCTGTAATGATGAAACTTTTCAAATGGATATTATGTCTTTAATGTGGTTTCTATAATAATCAGTCTTTCTGCAAACTGTGTGTGCACAGGCATTATAAAAGCCATCTTACTCAAATAGTGTAAAATGTTGAGCCCAGACAAACCTAATAACTTTTTGAAAATAACCTCCCTGTCTGCTCCCTCTATCTGCTTCTGCACGATAGAATCAGTATGTCCTTAATAAGGGTTTAGAGTGAGCAAAGGTGCATCTTCTTTCTACTGCAGACAGCCCCAAAGATACAGAAGACTATAATTAGAAGTTTAAACACAAGTTACTCTGTTTCTGTCCTTCACTTTTAAGAAAGTTCTCAAAATGTATCTCAGTCACTGGGGAGACATTTCATAGTTATTTTCAGCTTCAAAACTATTTGTTTAAACTCCCCACTTCATCTTTAAGTACATTTTCAAAGCTTTATGTGTTGTGTTCTTAAATTGACCACTACTGTACTAGAATATAATATACAGTTTTGTGCAAGAGCCCACTGTGACACTGTGCACAAGTGAGGCTGATTTTTAGCTCAGTGAAAAGGATGCTATGGTGATGGTATTTCTGGCACTGGATCTTTTAATACAGATCAGTTCCTTACCAAGATCCATTGATACACAGCAGACCAAGCATGAAGCATAGCATTCACATAAAATCCTTCCCACAGAATTGTGCTGAGATGTGGCCATTTATTATCAGTAAGTGTCATGAGACAAGAAGATACAAACATTTTGTTATTTCCATGATTTACTTTGTTTTCATTGATGTTCACAAACTATCTTCCTTAAATCTCAAGCTTAGTCAACCACCACTGCTCTCTCTCACTCTTCCTCATTGAACTTTGGAGGTCTTATTTCAGTTAAATGAGGTTTCCCAAATATTGATAAATATTTGAGTTCTACTGATCCTGTTAATAGGGCACAATTAAAAAAGGAATGGCTCCTGTAGCTGTTATAATAAAAAAAGGTAGTTTGCAAATGTCACTTCACTGGCAGACATTGTAGTTAGAGCACAGGTGCAGTTTTACATCTAGCTTCAAGACTGTTAATGTGCCAAATGGTGAAAGGAAGGTAATTTGTATTGACAACCTCAGATGTCAAAATGTGATTTCTTACAGTGGTCTAGGGAAAAAGATTTATTTTGTTTCTTAAGTTTAAAGTTGGTTTGCTGTTATACAGTCCTGACCTACATTAAGTATCATTGTAAATGTGACCAGTAAAGGGCGTAACTTTGCGTTGAACATTGAATTTGGGGAGGTTATATATATAATAACATCATTCTCCCACAGGTCAGATAGCATGAGCCAGCCTTCTATCATTCACTGTTATCTGAAGCAGATAATCTGACAAGCATGCCCTCATTTGGTCATCCAGGTTTACACAAGTATGAATGTAAACACTACAACAATGATTTCCACATTGAAAAAAACATGATCTTATCCTGTTGTGCTTCTATAGAATCAAACATTTACCAGTGTCTTACTTACTTTATTTCAGGGTCTTACTTCTTGATTCGGATTATTTGCAGAACAAAGTGCTGTAAAATACATTATTCTACTACTCATTATTTGTCAACCCAGGAGCAGATATATAATAGTTGTATCAAGTTTAAATAGGATAGTTCTGAATCAGTTATGTCATGTTTATAGAACTATGGTGAAATTTCTACAAGCAGCAGCGGAGATGTTGATTAAGAAATTATACAGATATCAACTTTTAGTCATAGCATAATAATAATGGCAATAATACTGCTGTTAATAGCATTGAAACTGGATCTGGATCCTGCAGTCTTCAAGATGAGGACACAGTGAGAAAGGACATGAAAAGAAGACACAAACTTGGGAGCTTAAGAAAGAGAAAACCTTTTACTGTGTTTTATTTATATTTAACATATTTACATGTAATTTAAGCTAATGATACAGGTGGAAATGGTCTGTAAGGCTGCAATATTTTACAAATAGGCTGCATGATTATTTGGCCAATAACCTGCCCCAGAAGAGGATGTCTATGCAGTCAGGTACACCTCCATATAATTCCTGCAATCTGCAAATTTTAACATGGACAGATAATAGATCACCAACTCAAACTAGAGCTAAGTTGTGGAAAGTCATCTGGGGACTATAGATTTCACTCATCATTTCTACCTACTTTTTTTTTTTTTTACATTTTACAGTGTGAAGTGTAAAGTCTTATTTGGTATATTATCAATATGTATCCTTAATAAAAACTTCACCTCTACGGTGTTTTCACTTAAGGAAGGTGGAGATGCCTTTTGCTCATTACCACAGCCCACTGTGCACTGTCCCATAGCCAATGCTGTGTCACAGGTACTTCTTCATGCACCGTTTGATTAATAGATTAATTCCAAAGTAAGATACGCTTATTCATTGTTTTCTCTGGTGGGACTCAGTGGTCGGAGGTGTTGATTAATGGCATTGAATATGGAAATGGTAATCTGCACTTCTGAATTTCATGACCTACTTTATACACTACTTAGAGAGAGCGAGAGAGAGAGAGAGAGAGAGAGAGAGAGAGAGAGAAAATATGCCAGCTTGCTTTAGCTTCGTCTTTCTCATATCATATCTGAGATAACAGACTACTCTGCATAGAGGCTGCAGCATAATTCCCCTGAGCCAATTTGTTTATATCTGCAATAAAGTGCTAGTGTCACATTAAATATGGTAGACTGGAGACAGGGGAGAATATATTTAGTGTGGAACCTTCAGTGAGTGAGCGTTCCCTGGTTTCTCTCAGTGCATTCTAAACTAATGAATTGGTCTAATTAGAGGGCCAATTAGCAATACCAAGAGCTGAGCTATCAGTTCTCCAGCTTTGTAAGAGTATATGCTACACACATACTGTACTAATGATACTCAAAGGTACTGTTCCTTCTTGGGTAAATGTCACCTCCTGCCTGTTGAGCTTCTTTTAGACTGGTCAAATAACCCACCAAAACCTGCTAACTTCTGGCTTTTGGCTACAGTGATGGATACTCTCACTCTCTGTAACTGCTTAAAATGACTTGCATCCATCAATCCATCTATCATCTTTATTGCTTATCCACTGTGGGCCACATGTGCCCAAAACCCAACGACTACAACTTGAACTGAACACTTTTGCAAGAAAAAGTCAAAATCTTTGCTACTTGTGAGGTTAACTGCATGTTTTCAAAGTCAAAATTCTTAGGATCCTGTTTACAGTATATCTACAATCTGCCAACTTTCTTTGAGCACTAATGTGCTTAAGAACATCTGGCAAGGCCTTACTGAAAGTTCCAAAATGTTTTTGGTAAAAGTAACCAGGAGTCTGCTGTTTAATCCCCTGAGATGTGACTTAAAATCTCAGACAAACCATCCCAGCATGCTCAATTTAATCTCTTTATTTCCAGGCTAGATACCTGCTGGCTGCCACCATTTTCCTTCCCATTTATTTGCAAGTACTGGGAGTTGATGATGTAGTAACACAGGTAACACGTGTATTGTTGTTATGACTCCAGGGTTGTGGCTGCCTTTTCCTTGTGTGTATTTGTTTGCATGCGAGCGAGATGGGCTGCAGGTGTGCATGTTTGATTGAATGGTATGTGTGTGAGTGTCTAGGTCGATCCTGGGAGCTGATTGGTTCTGCACAGGAGGTTTCAGTATAAGAAGCCTGATCATCCCAGGTGTAGTGGAGTTCTCCTAAACCACAGCCAGACTACCAGCAGACATTTTGTACTTGTTTTCAATAAACCTTTAAAATGGATTTGGAGGAGGGAGTCTCCACAGTTTTGTTATGTTTTTTTTCTTTATTTTTATTCATTATTCTTTATTCGTTTTGATATTTGAAGTGCAACAGGTGCCAAAGATCATTACAGATAATTTTGCAAAATTGGGCAAGTTGTCTATTCTCTAGAAGAGCAATGTGGCTCACTAACATGAGACATACCTGTGTGCCCTCTCTAAAATGATGAGTGTCTAAATGAAAATAAACAGTGCAGATGCACTGCTCCCACATTATTTGTGCCCTATATGCCTTTGACAGCCTTTTACACCAGGAGGCTGAAGTTTGCGTCTCGTAAACTGCCCACTCACCACACCATAAGCCCATTGACAAAAAGCAATTTTAACCTGCAGGACCCCACATTTGCTAGTCCACCGTCTACTACTGTAGACTGTGAGTTTGAATTACTCAGTTAAATCCCATCAAAGACTTTCAAACGCCAAGGTCACAAAGTAACAGAACTGAACTTACAGATAGAGGCAACAGTGGAAGGGGCAAGAACATGAATGACTTACATATTCAAAAAGGGACAGCCAGGAGGTGGAGCATGTGAATAACTTCAAACCTCTTTTTTTAATAACATATTGCAACAAAGACTCTTTGTGTTGCAAAGAATGGGGAGCTTTGAAGCCAGTTATCACACACAGTGTGATGAGTGTATCAGTTCCTCACAGAAAGTGTTGTTGTTTTGAACATCATGTCTTGGTAAAAATGCCTGACTGGCTAAAACTAAGACAAACTTGACAGTGGAATACCACACTGTAAACGGCACCAGATCCCAATGACAAAACTGTTGCTTGGATCATTGCAAAAATCTTTAAAATGGAATCATCACTTTTAGAGATGGTCTAAGTGTGGAACTTTTTCTTTTAATATTTTGTATTGTTAGGACAAATATTTGTCACTGCTGATAAAAACAAAAAACAAATTAAACACAAATACAAAACATTACTACCACTAATTTGACACAAGTAATGCTGGTTAATTTCCAATCTAATCCAAATCACCTATATGATGCTTGAGCTTCACATTAGGAAAGATATCTTTTAACAAAAATTTCTTTAAGAGTGCAAGGATGCCCTACGACTAAATCCTGCCTCATTACCATATCAGTACAACCTTTATGTGTTTTTTCAGGCTTTAAAACCTGATGTGGCACAGGCTTTAAAGAATCTTTGCTTTTTTACAGTCAGTGAATATTCCTGAAGCTTGATCAGCTCCAAGATCGAAAAAAGGAAAGCCTTGAAGTGGCTTGCTGAGCCTGACCTTGAATGTTGCAACTGTTGACCCTTGGCTATGGCAGCCAATCAGCAAGTGCTGTTCCCCATGGGTGGGTAAGCCAATTGCAGTGCTCAGCTGGAAGCCATGTGTCCTCCGTTGTGATGTCAGGTCACTCTCATGCAAATTAGGCAGGGAAACAATTAAATGTGGGGGATATTATTTATTTAATTATGTATATATGGGCACACATTTTTGTTTGCTCAATGGCAGTAATAAGTGAGCGATGACATTGCTCACTCTAAAATGCATCCAACTTGAGTGATGTCAAGCTTTTTTTTTTTCCTCATTCTGTCTGTGATGAAACCTTCCCCACAGCAGACACCATCCTCTAGATGTTGGGACGAGATGTTGGGGAGATTCACTGATCTCATCTCCCCATTACACACAGTGGGCGATCCCATGCCATTGCCACCTTTTTAAATCCTGCTATGCCTTTAAGTGGAATTTTCACATGCTCTGGAGTAGAGGGAGCTAATTAGAACTCCCTGTCATCTTTAATGTTAATTTCATGCAGGCCCACCCGAACCCTGAGTCCTTTTTTCTTGCAAGTGTAAAAGCTGTGGATGATTGGGTCCTCATCCATACAGCGACATTATCAATTAAAACAAAAATGACCTCTATACAGAAGCATTTCACTTCTGCACATTAACTGTGTCCTTCACAGTTGGCAATATATATAGGACACAACCATTTACATACACTGGTCCTGCTGATGTTGGTGTAAACATGAGCAGACTTTTTAATCTGCAGCTGATTGCTTAGTTTCAGAAATTACTGCAATGATTAATACTAAGAGCCGGGATTTGTTAGACTAATGACAAGGTGAAACCGAATGTAATTGTTAGTGACAACCTCTGATAATGGATATATGATATTGGAATGGAGACTGATAAGAACCAGTCAGGATGCTAACGTAGTTACTTGAGTTCTAGTCTAGCACATCATGCTGTAGTTTTATGTCCAGAATGGAATCTGGGGCATTTCCAAACTTTTCCACTTTAAGTGCTGCAGAACTCTGGAGTAGAGAGATCAGAAGAAATAAAAAGCATATGTGATGAATTTTAAAATGAAAACACAATCGAGTGATTAGTGATATGTTTGGGTGTATTATTAAAGAAGTTTCAAATGAAGAGAAATTTGAAATTTGGCCCAAGGTGAGGGGGTTTCACAACACAGTGAAGAGGCATGTATGGATTATCAAACAGGGCGACTGGGCACAAGCCAAGATACCCAAGAGGTCAGAGCCACTGGAAGCCATAGTCTCTACTTTTAATATTTCTTGTCAAATGACTGAATATTTACTTTTTTTTTGTTTGTTTGTTTTTCAGTGAATCCTCCCATATACACTGCCTCTCACCCAATCAGCTGAGATTGTATGGTGTATGGTGTATATTGCTGTATGGATGAATGGATCCAGTATTCACTGACACTAACACCAACCTAATAATCATGATAACGTGATGTCTGTAATTTGGCAGCTGGAATCAAGAATTCTGATATCAGCACTGGTACAACACACCAATCAGAGGAAACTGTTTTACTAATCAGGGGATAGACTACAGTCTTGTCTTTGGGAATTAATTATTCTGTTTGTATTTACTTCACTTCATTGATTTTTTTTTTTTGTTTTATTGTATTTACTTGATGCACGTGAGAATGTCACATTCAAACATTTTATTCTGCTGACAGAAAATGCTCAGTATGTAAGCATGAAAAATATGTCCAGTGGTATATTCCCATTCAGAAAACATTACTCTCTAATTAATAATCAGACAATATCCTCAAAATAAAGGTGTATATACAAGTCAAATAAAAAAATAAATGACATCTTTTCTCTCCTGTTAAATTGTGTTTATAGTTAATGAAAGAAGAAAAAAAATTATATATATTTTCACTTGATCCTTATGTTTTGAGCAAAGCAAAGCAAATGTAGACACTCTCACAGAGTGCATGCATCGGTGTTCAGGTGATTCTAACACAATTTATATTGGATTTAATATAGTTAATGAAAGAAGAAAAAAAATTATATATATATTCACTTGATCCTTATGTTTTGAGCAAAGCAAAGCAAATGTAGACACTCTCACAGAGTGCATGCATCGGTGTTCAGGTGATTCTAACACAATTTATATTGGATTTAATTCAAATGTAGCTGCAGTGATTGTGGCCACTTGGGTCAACTTTTTTAATTTGTGAAAGTTATTTTAAAAAAAAACTTTTAACCTTAATTAACTTATATATATATATATATATATATATAAATTATAAATTTTCTTTGTGAGAGTGTGGTTAAATAGAGAGCGTATTCATCTGTTCTAAGGTTACAGTTTCAATATTTTGCTGCTGAGTAATATTCACACACATCCTGCAGGTGGTTATTGTCCCAGAAGTGTAATCATATGTGAATTTAAGGCATCTAGACAAACAACTCTTGAAAAAAAAAAAAAAAAACTGTCACAAACATAAACTGAAACATTTAAACCAATTTCTCTATATGTGTTACAGAAATGCCTGGGCTGCTGTTTTATATGTTAATGTTGGGGCAAAAGCAGGTGCAGCTGAAACAATGCATTTTTGATTTTGAAAATATTAACCACTGCTTATATAAACCACAGGTAGTGAAACATCAGCTGGTGTGGGTTAAGAAATTTAAAGAAAATGGTGGAAGTGGGTGGATATTTGATAATTAATATATGCATGTTGTTAATGTTTGAGACCATCTTGTTTAACACTAGTGTGTTCTCATGGAATAATCTCAATTTTCAAGTGTGTACAATTCAAATACCTTGTATTTATATATAATTAACTTCAGCTATTGTATATTGCTACTGAAGAATTATGTATTAGGGTAACCCCTAACCCTAACCCTAACCCTCTAACCCTAACCAAGAATTAAGTATTGTTGAAATAGTGCCTCATCCTAACTGACCCTATTTTTGTTTTGTCTCTTTTTGAATCTAATTTAAGTTGTACTATGCCAAAAACATTAACAAATATTACCCTCTATATGGCATCAAACATGATGGCATATACATGTAGTATTTACTGGAATAAGTTAAATATTCCATTAATCGTTGTAGAGCCACTATGACATCTTGTGCTAAACTTGTAATTCTTGTGTTCTGGAGTGCAGTACTTTGTTGATGTCTGGATGCTGCAGTTGGGATGCAAGTGTATCCAATTACTAATTTTCTTTCCTTGTCATGTTAGAATGAAGTTGCTTCTAATGAATTGACAAAGCAGTAATATGTTACATTTACATTCTCTCCAGATGGATGTCATTTTTTTTTTAAGTTTTATTTGAATTTGTAACTTAGACAAGCTGTCAGGATGATGCCAATGCAAGTGTTATGAAACATGTTAAACAACAGAAACTCATTTAAAAAGAATGGCTGAATGTGCTGATGAAGGTAGTGCTTACGCAACCCTTAATAATGTGTCAGTTTACTGTAGTGAGCCTTAGGCGAGGGATTTAAAACAAACATGGACACTGAAGATACACTTATCACATTACCTGGAACACTTTACTGCACCATTTAAATGTTAGACTATCTGTCTACTGCAGGAGAGGAAGAGCTGTAAGTGTATAAAAGCAGGTGGACCATTTTCCTTCCCAAGACCTACAAGATATTGTTATTTCTTGAATGTATTTCCAATGTAAATTGTAATATGAAGAAAATACTGACTTAAATAGTTCTATTCTGAAAGACTTGAAAAGACTGAGCATGGAAGAGAATAATACTGATTAAAAAAAATAAAATCATCCTTCTTCAACTTAGAGTGGGAAGCAGACCATTAAGATTCAATTGGCAGTTAACATGGGTCATAAAATAATGTACAGTATGTTATCTTTTATTTTTTCCCCATAACCATCTTGAGAACCAAATCCTCATACTCACTTATAACTTGGTGCTAGCAGGGACAGATGGGAGAACAGATTTTAACCACTTAACAGAAAGCTCACTTACTATATATACCTGCTTTATCATGATTTTTGAATTAGTGACCAGCAGCCCCTTTGTCCTCATGAGATTTTTTTTTTCAAATAGAGGTAACATTTTTAAATAGAGGTAACAGAGAAAATGCTGAATGTATTACACACACACACGTAAAGATGTTAACATTATCTGCTAATGCCTTCATTACTGAGGAGTGCAGCCTTATCAACATTTTCCAGTCAGTCGTGCAGTGTGGTAAAATGGGGAGACGAGACTTGTCCACTTGCCAGTGAGAGCTCCAAGCCAGTTCTTCAGAGGGAAGCTGGCATGTGACTTTCCAGTCTGTTGGTCGCTAAGCTCTCTCTCCTCACTAAGACCTCACAACAAACATGTTCATACCCAGATCAACACAACAGGCTGCTGTCATCAGCAGGGCGATCTCCTCAGCTTAGTGGAGTCAATCAACTTTTAGAATACAGAGCTCACAAACTTACATTAATTTGTACCTCAGGTTGAGCTGAAATATAGCCTTGGTGATGCTGTCTTCACTGCACTGCCTGTTTGAAGGGGGAGACAGCAATGTGATTTGTACATTGTTTTGCTGTGAAATAAATTATGACCTAATTTCTTTAATTAGGCAGACCTGTCATTTCAATGTTACATCCCAGTATTTGAGATTTAATGTGTTAGACAGAATAAAAAAAATTAAAAAATGATGCAAACAAACATAGAAAAACAGCATATCTCCCACTGAACAATCATTGATAGTGAAACATCACAAATTCCAGTCGACTAGGAAATTATACCAAATACCTGAGGCTGCATCAATCAGACAGCAGCTCTGCACCAGCACTTCTAAAAATTCTCATTAAATTTGCACCTTGTAAGCAGTTTTGCGAATTAAATTATTCCCCTGATGGTAGCAGATTATCAGACTAAAACTAATATCCATTTTACCATAATATCAGCACAGTGCTTCACAACCCCATGTCGCAGTCGTTGGAGGTTGAGTGTGGCACACTGAGGCGAAATGTGAGTGCCAAAGTATTTAAAGACTAACAGTCATGTGTCTTTTTTCTTTTTCTTTTTTTTTTTTTTTTTTGAAGCTCTGTGGGCTCAGAAATAAAACTGCCTGCATTGTTTGGCACATATCACATATGTGCTATGCATTATTCGTGTGAAAAAAATATTAACATCTGCAAAGTGTTTGTGACATAAGTGGAAATAAAGAATTCATATCAGTGGGTGTGCAAACCTTAAAACAAATAAACATCAAATGCTGAATGGAGAAAACAGGGAGCGAAGCAGAACAAAAACACATCAAGCTCAATCTTACTCATCAAACCTCTAAAAGGCGTCAAAAGAACATCTTGGATTATTACCGCCTGAGAGAACAGAGATGCATTTAGAAAATGATCCCCCTAATCTGTAAACATCCTGGAATCCTTGTTGACAGAGTAGAAATCCTCAAATCATCTTAGTGCATGACGGCCTTTTAGCAAAACTGGGTCATTTCAGTTATTTACCTATTGCACAAGGCTTTAAATTTCTTTCCAAAGGCGGGTGCTCAAACAGTATTTCTAAAATAGAAAATAATATGTAGACTAAGATCTTAACAAATGAACTGCTGCAGGGAAGGAATGTAGGCTGTTGAGACGTTTGTATAGGTGACAGCGCTAAATAACATCATAGAAATGCAATGCCACAACATGCAAAATGTAATGTAAAAATTACATTTTTTGTCCTTTTCAAAAAAATTGAAAAGGACTGTAAAATGACTCTTATCATCTGATCTAGGAAAAAGAATTTGTGTACAGCAGCTGTTGTTTCCATCTGAGAGATGGAGAGCAGTAAGAGGAATTCACTCTTCACTCCTTTCCTCACCACTATTCCTTGATCCCCATGGAGAAGGTCATAAGCAATAACAAAATCTGACTGCATTTACACTTGGCTTTTTTTTTTAGCTATTTTTAAATAGCCTGTATGGTAAATGGTGTATATTTACATATCACTTTTCAGTTCTGACAGCTCTGTCATTCCCCCACTCACAGCCATTTACACAGCAAATCTCTATATGTACAAATATCACACATTTTTCCTACCCATTTCCACACTGCCAGCACAGCTGCCAAGAGCAATTTGGGGGTCAGTGTCTCGCCCACAGACACATTAGCTTGTGGAGTAGTAGAAATAGGGTTAAAACCCTAACCTCCTTTATGAAACATGACCTACTCAATGACCCTACTCAAATGTAAAGGCTTGGTCACGGGTCAGAATTAGTCCTGGTACACACAGCATGCATTTGCAACACATCCATGTAGTAGAACATCTTGCTTTTCAGTTAGGCCCCTTTTTCACTGGTCAAAAAAAACATTCAACACCTATTAAGTTAAGTTTAATCTGCAGTTGGAACAGATACGACTGGCATTTTTGCTAGGTCAAATGACCCTGCGAGAGGTTGTAAGTGGCTCTGGCTGGGATCGGCAGTGATGCCTGGTTGAACATGTTAATTACTTCTGCTTCATCCTTTCTAGCATTCTAGCACATTTTCCAGCATGGTGTAGTGACAATCACCATTCAAACAGTGATCTGATATTGTTCTGTTTGTGAGAAACCACTGTAACATTGTCAGTGCACTCCATTATGCTTTATGCTGGTGTTGTGTTGAACCTCTGCCCTGCCACATTGTTTGTTTACACCACATTAGTGATGTCAAACACATTGGCAGAAAACCACAGCAACACAAACTCCTCAAATGGCAATGGGAAAGGAGACAGTCCTTCAGTTCTGGACCATCATGGTGACAACAGAGGGCTGCAGTGTTGTATGCTGTGGCTCAGTCCTTTTTATCATGCTTTCACCAGGAGAGAATGGAATCAACATATTGTCCATGAGGATACAACATAGTAAAGAAAAAACCTGTGTTAAATTTATAATTGAGCCATAATTACAGTTTATTTTAATAATGCAAGATCATTTGTGAGGAGTGAAACGCTGACCCTCCTTCTGTTTGCTACCAAACTCTTTCCATTGTAAATTATTCAGGGTGTTAGAGCTTGGCTCAGACTCGACCACGCTGCAAGCAAACCATGCAAAGTCGCAGCAACAGTCCAGCCATTTGCACAGGACACTTCTTTGTCACCATGTCTCCTTCAGAACCATGTTTTGGCAAAACATGAAAAACACTTTGTAAGTTGATCTAATAAGAGGAATGTTGCTGTGAATACACAAAGGATGTTGAATATTTTGTGAGGAGAGACTTGGACATGATAATCATATAACCTTTTCAGGGTTTGCACCGTCCTCTTCACAGGAGCTGCCTGTTGAACACACACGTTTATCTTCAAATATGTTGAGTTTATTCCCTTTTTAATCAACTTATTTTAGTATATTAGTGTAGTCAACATTAAGAAGTTGACAGGTACTCAAGGATAAGGATAAGTCACATTAACTTAATACTGTACTGTGCCTGTAAGGCCTGATCCACACTGGATATTGTGAGGGTGTGCTGCTTTTCAATTCTTTGTCTCCATGTTTTCAGGTTAGAGCAGCCACATTTCCTTGTGAGTCAAGGACCATCAGAGCACCTATTTTTCTCAACATGCCTCATGTTGTGGCATGTTCCCTAGTAGAGCTGACATCTCTGTGACCTCAGCAGCCCAAGAGGCCAAGGAGCCTGCGTTATGTGTCCACAGAGAATTGCAATATTTCTGGCAACCTGTACATGCCCATGGATCACTCATCTCATCTTCTACTGCCTTATCCTCCACTTGAGGGGGGCGGCACTGGTGCCTAATCCCAGTTGACATAGGAAGGGCCACACATAGAGACAAACAACCATCCACTCTCACATTCACACCTACAGGCAATTTAGAGTGTCCAGATGGCCTAATCCTCAAATCTGAATATTTTTAGACAATGGGAGGAAGCTGGAGAACCCTAAGAAAACCCACACACATGGGGGAGAGCGTGCAAACCTAATGCAGAAAGCCTCTTGTTCAACCAGGTCACAAACCCGGGTATTCTTGCTGCAAAGGCAATAGTGGTAACCACTTCACCAATCGTGTGGCTGCCCATGGATCCAGCAATGTCAAAATTAGGCTCTGTGTTTAATATAGGCATTTGTTTTCTGAATGTCAAGCTTGTGTCCTCAGTGCAGTTATGCCTCTGAACCCGTAAATGGCTGGGTCCATGAATTTTTTTTTTCCACAGATTTCTCCTCTTAGAACATAATGATGGTAATAATTATACTCCACCTTAAATCACAACACACACACACACACTCACTCACTCACGTTCCACTCTATAGTTCATTTCTGCACCTTAATGTATGAATTTCTGTGTGGTTACTTGAATGTAGATGCAATAAAATCGCACAATAAAATATTTGTTACCATAATGTGCACATTCAACACAAATGGCATGTAATAAAATATACCATTCAGTCAAATACACACTTTTAATAAACAACCTCAACCTTGCATCTATTGCTGTTGCTACGGGTGAAGTTACCACCTCACTGAGGTAGTGAAGTGCGTGAAGGTCCCTGAACTACGGGCTCAGCTTACTCACTTCTCTGCTGAGCTATAAACAAGTGGCAACCGGTCGTGACGTCACCCATGATAATGAACTCCCATTCTGAAGCCTCCAGAATTGCACTTTGCTCAGCATCGTGTTGAGGTTTTTCAGTCAGAATTCAGGAGTGTCACCTGCATCCGGGCTCGTATTGGATGATACCAGTTATCGGTCACACTGATGTCCATTTATATGTGCTGCATTTAATTGTCCATTTTCCTCCATTTCCCTCAAAACAGATCTTTCAATTTCACAAAATTGATCATGCTCTACTGAAGAAGACCTGATATTAGGGATTGATACCAGATAATTTTCTTGTAAAGTGAGAATTGAGCTAGAGTCACCCCCAATGGCTATTCATTATATCGTTCCTTCTGGGTTGGCTTCAGTGAGGAAACCGGAAAGTCTAGGCCAGTTTTTTTTATACACAGCAGCTCAAACATCAGTGTCAGTTTGGAAGTTCACATGATTGCGTTGAGGTCCCTGCATATACATCACAGACTTGGGTGGATGACATCATTTGTGTCACTTAAACAATGGTAGACTTTAAATGGAGCAGCATCAAGCTTTGCCGAACTTCATTGTGCATCCATGCTTTATTTTGTTCATGATTAATGCTTCAGAAGTTGAGAAATGTTCAACATTTCTTTCCAGCTCGGGTGCTAGCCAGTCAAGTAATATTAATGTATTTCGTTTAAACATTACACAGCCAAGAGGAAGCTCTCGGTCAAGGTTTTACTCCCCGTTGAAATGGGATTAGCAACTCTTGCTACATTGTTAACCTCCGATAGTAGCCTCCATCCCCGAGAGTCAGGCCCACCCACCGCCAAGCATTAAAGTGATGAGAGCATGTGAGTCAGCCGTTAGAAAGCCACTCGCTGCTCACGACTGAACAGCAGACACACTGGTAACATCTGCTGCAGAACAAAGTGGAGCATTTACCAGTTAAAGGGCCACATGTTTCCCTTGGGAGAAGAAACAAAAACCAGAGCTAAATAAGTGTGAATACAGGGTTTAAGGGAACACACATGGAACTCAAGACAAATGAAAATATTTCTACATAATGACTACATGTAAAATTAGCTACTATCTGATTCCAAGTTCTCAGTATTGGGTTAAATGGGGATGGCTTTACAACTTTTTGCTAATGTCTCCTGTCTTTACAAAATGAAAATAAAAAATAAAACATCTACCAATTGTTTATTTGCCATAAAAACAACAACGTGCAGATACAAAACAAACAAAAGCAAGCGTTTTGAAAACAAGAATTGTGATCAAACTGTGAAACAAAACTGAAACTGCTCCTTAGACACATCTTGTAGGAGAGCAGGTAGCTCAGTTAAAATGTGGGAACCCACAGAGAAACTCTTGTCATAACTTTTTTTTTTAAATTCATTTAGCTACTGTGTATTTTCCAGTTGACATCTGTTCCTGAGCCCTTGCAGGTTACAAGTTTTATGCCTACATGCATATGATCACGCCTGTTTTGGACTGACATGCTGGGGCTCAGTTTTGCATTTGGTACCTTTTTTTAAAACTGGACTGTAAGTACATGCCCCAAACCCATTGTGTTTCCAGAAAATGAGAAGGTGAGAAGGCCTCTGACACTGACAATCTTATGTTGAGTAAAATAAATTATCTGGACAAAGTCTGAACAAGAGTTCAAATAAGGAAATGCATAGACGTGCCTGAGAATGTGCAGTCAACACATGCCATGATTTACTCTTGCCTCCTATTTCATTTGTTGCAGTTTTTTAGTTTTATTGCTGCTTTTAGATGTGCCTGTTTTCCATTCAATTTTTTCGCCTCATTCCCTCCGCATTGGCCACAGAGTTTCTCTACCTTAGATTCACTCAGCTCAATCACTTTAGCACTGATGGCAATCATCAGGGTGCTCATTTTAACAAACGAGGGGCTGCACTTGCTGCAAATGGTTTTGCCTGAGAAGCTGCTTTTAAAGGTGCAGCCTTCGAATTAGTCACTGTCACTGAGGGGAACTTAGTACTTGTGTTTGTTGTGTGAGGTAAAAAGCTCTTTGTGATACCCTCATTAATATGGAAATTTAAGCCAGTAAGTGCATCCTAACATCATTACTGAGTCATCAAGCTCCTTTTTACACATTTTCTTAACGGAGCATGAAAATGACAAAAAAAAAAAAAAAAAAAAAAAAAAAAAGGAAACACATTTAATGGCAGAACAGAGAAAAAAAAACAATTTAGTGTATCTTTGCTGTTTACACTGAGCAGTCTATAGTACACTTTTCTTAAATCAATTTTACCTATAGTAGTCAGTTATCTTTAAGAATGCAACATGCAAAATATCAATAATATCAATTTATGTGCTTTGAAAACCTATGCATTACAGG
Source organism: Brachirus orientalis (assembly GCA_016785285.1). Classification (NCBI taxonomy): domain Eukaryota; kingdom Metazoa; phylum Chordata; class Actinopteri; order Pleuronectiformes; family Soleidae; genus Brachirus; species Brachirus orientalis. The sequence continues at coordinate 2,414,679 of JAFBJR010000425.1, forward strand.
TTGAGCTATCTACTGTACATGCAAGGCAAAATATCATCATTAATATCATGGCTAGTACAACAGCAAAGTTAATTTTAATCCATCGCTAGTGGAGTTTAAGTTAAACTACTGAATGACAACATGTCGTCTCATACAAGGTAAACACTGACTTTGTCCCTTGAAACCTCCCTTTGATTTTTCATTATGTCTCATGTGGGGAAGGTGAGAGATTAGATAATCTGTAGATTGTATTCTAATTACCTGTGGATTTCAAAGTGGACATCTCTTGATCAGCATTCATTTTATTACAGGATTATCACAGGCATCTCTATGGGGGAGATCAACTCAAAATGGAAAATGCAAAAGGAGAAGACATAGAGTACTGCCTTGGCTTTTATTTATGTAAAGTCTGAGTGCTCAGATATTAAAAGGCACATAGAATTTTTATAATGGTACAGTCATAGCAACGTAATTAGGAAGACAGTCCTTGGACTCAAGAAATTCAATTTAAGACATACTAGAATGTATACAATAAATAAATGTATTCTAGCGTAACGTTATTGGCTCATTATTTTTTTCCCTTGTGGTTCTCTGATCCATTTATATGCAGATGATCTCCATCCTGTATCTCGGTCTGTCATAATTGGTCCTATAATCTGTAAAGGAGTGGAGTACACACTCCTTTTCTTATCACTCTGACAATAAGTATCTTAGAAAGTGTGTACGTTTGTATGTCCATGTTTTAGTATATTTTGTGTGAAGCGATACGAAGTGGAAAAGAAGAGCTTTCATCTCATAGGCCAGAATTACAAAGAAGTCACGTCTCAAATGTTAATTTGAAAATGAAGGGTATCTCTTATGCTCTTTCTTCCCCAACACTTAGTGCTTTCTTCTCATCTTGAGAGGCCTCTCCATATATCTGAGGAGCGCGGCAGCTTGGGTTTATCTGTTTGTCCCTGGGAGCTTGCCCTGCTTCACTTCTGTCCCTATTCTGCCACTATTGATACATTGTCACATGTATCCAATTCATTTCCAGGATAGACAGCTTCTTAATATGTGACCTTGTTGACATCAAGGTTGTTGTGCCTTATCAGAGATGAGAGAAGGAGACAGAGAATGGGAGCAGACAACTCACACAATCTCTGTTTTAATTTGCCCGGAATTGTTATCAAATTTTCTCTTCCCCAATTGAATATCACTCAAATGAGTTTTATCACAGGTTGCTGGTAAAAATCAATAGGAGTTAGTCACCCCTAGCAAAAGGACATGCACAGCAGCATAATACAGTCACAGTACTAGCACGTGGTTGGAAAAGACACCTTCATTTCCTGGGCTATGAGGGGACTTTTTTTTTTCTTTTAACATAAATTAGGGTCAAGCAACCCTGTAGTTTGTTTAGTTCAGAGAGAAACATGGAACCTGTGGCTCGTTGGGTTAATCAAACATTTATAAACATGCTTGGTGTTCTGAATGATTTACACACAAGTCCCAATTATTTTAATAAATCAACTGATGTCCAAATTATTTGTTATTATTGTTATTTGTAGTTAATTTTTTTCTGTACTTCATAACTTATGCTTCATAAAAAGAAATGGTCATGAGAGTAGTTTTGATAAATGGGTGACTGTGGATAAGTAAGCAGAATGGATCACCTTCTAAACAGAAATGGTTTGATCCCTGCCCCCCTCTGGTGTGTATGCTGATACTGTATGTCCTTGGGCAAAACATTTAACTTGAAGTTGCTTATGGCAGCTGTGTTGTAATAGAAAATGGTGCTGCATCTGTGTAAATGGGTAAGTGGAAAAACTGTGGTGTTAAGTGTTTTGAGACGTCTAGAGACTAGAAAAAAAGTGTCCTATAAGTAAAGATCATTTATAGCTGGTTGAGATTTAGAATTATAAAATTACCAGTATTTGACTATTTATTTATGTTGCATCTAGTTTTACATGCTCTTGAAGTTAAGTTAATTCCACAGGTATGTGGTATTGTGTGTAGAATGACGGGATGTTTTGCACATGTTGTTTGCCGTCTGCAGCACCGGCACAAAGTCTAAATATGAAATAATTAATTTACAAATATTTTGTGCCTGTAACTCTGTCTGTCCCTATAAGCACAAACATAAAAGCAACGTTTTGTTCAAGATGCCACCCACATAAACTGATTAATACAGAGCACTGCTGTTGCCCCAAGCAGTTTTTGGAGCTATCAAAGGAGGAAGTCATGTTGCAGCTCTATGCAGAAATTAATGCTGAGGACTTTCCAGGAAGCAGGGTGTGTAGCCAGTCAAGGGACAGCAATACTGTTTCCTTCCTCCTGCAATGAAAAATAAGTAGTTTACAAAATATGAAATACATAAGACAACAGTTTAGAATAACAGGCAGTAGTGTCATGCATCAGCCCCCATAAATTACAGGCAATAAGGGATCCAGCATTTTTGACCTGGGCTGCAACTGACCAAAAATAAAAAAATCCAGAGAAAGAAATCTGACATTACATCTGACACTAGCTGATCAGAGCTTCTGCCAAGTCAAAATAATCCACTCAGCTATTTCAGGTTGAGCAGTGAAACCCCATATTGCACCTATTTCTATATGATTATCTACATCACTGAAATACAATGTAGATTAGTGAAGCTGAGCTGTTTCCATGAGGCGCAGTATTCCTTTGCAGCACCACTTTGCAGGTAGCACCAAGTGCCTCATAGATCTCCACCACTGCTGAGTGGTGATGGAGGTGAGCTGCATGTGAAGGGCAGCAGCCAGAGATAGTTTTCAATCAACACCATATACTGTATCTTTGTTTGATTAGAATCCAGATCACTTGTGCGTAATAGGTGACAAATAACTAAAGATCGTGTGCCCACAAACTGTGAATTAAATTTGTCTGTTGAGTTTGACAATCACTTTTGCTTTAAAACATATTATAGTTGACTTCATGTGGCTTTGCATGTTGAAATGATTTATTTGTTTTTATTTAAATTAGATTTTTTTTCCCATTTGAGTTCTTGTCACATAGACCGCTTTAATACACACACAGCCATTGTGCACACAGCCACATCCTGTTTCAGCTGTGTCACCATGTTGCTTCACATTCTATTTTCCACCTCATCTGTCCCAAAAACTCAGATGGTATCTCCCCTCTCACCTCCCCTTCTGCGTTTCATAAATGATGTTGTAGTGAGCCATGTCGGTTTTGGGGATGGATTGAGATTACGGCCCTGACTCACCCCCTACCTCCACTCTGACAGACACCTGCTGCTTCCCAACTGAGCCACTCAGTTGAATAGCCATGAGAGCTCACAAAGAAGGTTATCCATATGGAAAAGTGGTCCTCAACAAAAAGCAACAGTACAAGAGATTGTGTGCGACTCTGCCAAATATTCACAGCCACTTGGGGACCAAAAAGTCTTTATTTATGACCAATGGTTGTGTCGGTTTTTGTTGGCCTTAGCAACACAGTTAATGCATTAATGCAGAACAGTCTCCCCCCTACTTGTGGGCAGCACATAAAGGGTAAATCATGGAAAATATTTTGTTGTTTTCATTGGGGTTTTCTTTGCAAGGCATCAGCCTTTCTGATGAGTGATGATGCCCCACTCCCCATCCACCTCATGCAAATGTTAATCACTGCCCAGTATGACTGTCATCTACCTCTATGTGGTCAAAGCATTTTTAAGAAGTCTGACATCTTTGAAGAAACTAACCTCGGAACATTTGTACAATGTTGGACAATATCAGATGTCCAAAGAAAGTAAGAAAAAAAATATGTATTTTCAGAGAAAGTTAGATGTCATCTTTATTTTATTGGCTTACACTGGTTAGTGGTGAGAATATAGAAGTCAAACTTTACAGTTCAGATTTAGAAACACAGACTACTGATGTTGGATTTTATAAATAAAATTGACTTGACTTGATTTGACTTTAGTCTAGGTTGGACACCAGGACAACATGCCTGGACTTGTCAGTATGAAGTTGAACTTTTGTTGGTTTACCAAAAACTTTGTTGAAGAAAAACAGAGTGGATTTAAGGAACTTAAATAACGTGCTTTTACTTTGAATTAGAAATGGAACATATTGTGTTTGTGACATAATTTGAAAGACTAATTGTGGTGAAAGATCATTTTCATATTAAAAAATTAAAAACGTGAGAGGTTTATTTCCAAAAATGTCTCAATGTGGACAGTGTTGATGTTCTCATCAGATAGCATGTGTGCCTAAAGAGAGATGATACATGATGCAGACACATCCTATGTCTTTGGAGAGACTGTAGGGAGGAAGTAGCCACACAGCTAAGTATGGTTTCATTCAGAATTTAGAGGAGGACTCTGGAGTGTAAAATGAGAACTCTGCTGTCACGAGGATTCCCTGTGTGTGTCATGCTCTCTTTCCTGAAATGAGAGTAATCTGCTTGGCCAATAAATGTCCCTGTGACCTCTCTCTAGTATTTATACTCAAACATTTTGTCTGAAAGCCTCGGCTGAACGGCTCCCAAGTGGGTTGTTCCTTTCATTGTGATCCTTTTAGCCGAGTCTTAAGCTGCTGTTCAGCCATCAATAGTTGCTGTTATGTGACACTCCATTAGCATGTGCTCGCAACAACGGCACTCGCTTATTGCATTTAACAAAGAGGATTTTAATGCTCAGAGAGGGAAGAGAAAGACTCTCAAAGGTTCTGTCAATGCGTTTCACTTTACTCTGTTAACAACATTAGACCTTGGTGTGAATTACTGTGTCGGTCACAAAGATCAGTTTGCATCTGTATAATAATTTGTTTTATAGTGGCACAGTTGAGTCTGCTCTCAAAAATTGATCTCAGCCACCAGTAAAATGTACTGTATGATGTGCAATTTACAGGAACTTACAAAAAGGGACCAAATAAAAGGGACATCTTTCTTACACTGAATGCCAAGCTTAACAATTGTCTTAGCTAGTTTCACACAAGATGATTGTTGAGCCATTGTTTTCTTGTGGAGTCAGTGGAAAGTAATTGTGATTTTTCTTTTACTAATTTCAAAGCAATACAGTACTTTATAGTACTGTATATACTGTATAACTGACAGTTGGCAAGCCGTCTACATCTGCACTTACACCACCTTTGTCAGCAACTCTTCTGCCTCAAATCTGTAGCTGCTCAGATTGACACGTTGAACTCGACTTGAACCAACACTGTCTCTCAATCTAATAATACTATTAGTATGTATATATATATATATACATTTCCATTTCTCTACTTGCTTTGTTTAAATACATTCATTGTACATTGTACATGGTAAATGTTCATGTTGCATGTGGAGGGGAAATGTATGTTATATAGCAACCTCAATGGGCTCTGTACCAGGCCATACCAGGCTGTTGAGCAGAACATCACCTGTCTGCTATGTAGATGAGATGCTTGTGAAACCCTGATAAAGCTTTAGAGTCAATATACTTTATAGGATTTTCTCCACAGTTGTCTACAGAATACAATAGCTAACGTGACTTTGGGGGATTTGTTTTTGTATATTTTCATCTGCCTTGCTAAAGAGAACCTACTGTATATTAGATCAGCTGGAGCTATGCAGCACTTCCACCTTGTCTTGTAATATACCTTATACCTGCCTTTTGTATAACTTAAGTGAAAGTTTGATGGTAGATGCAAGGACCTCAGTAAGAACCGATACTAAAAGGATTGGGGGATACAGAGAGAGGAGATTTAGAAGTATATCTAAACCATACTATTAGCCAAAATAACTGACTTTATTCCCATGACAACCACTCACCCCTTCATTCACCATCACTCCAGAGCTGTGGACACAGCAATGGGGCAGTTAGTTTGTATATGTGGACAGATGATTACTGCAGAATTGGTTATTTTTGTGTCACTTTGCATTACATCAACAAGCTGCAGTTCACGGCGTGCATGCCGAGCACATCCCAGCAGCACATCACTAGATGACAAATCATCACACAAGCCCAAAGTCAAACCATTTAAAATCAATTTTATTTGTATGCTGCCTAATCACAACATTTCTAAGGCCGAGACCTGACAATGTTATAGATGCTGTAAATACAGTATGTTTGCCCTAATAATTTTAAGATGAAGTAGTCCTCGAGAGGTTTTCTAAGTGTTGTGACTCAATCTAATATTATGCATTTTTATGTGTATTTGACTGTACATATGCAAGGTACTTGCTAGGAAATGATGACTTGAATGCTGAATCCTATGGCTTCAGCAGATGCAGAGAAGAGGCTTCTATTAAGACCTGTTTAGGTTGCCTCTATAAATAAAGAGACATGCATTATGTTCAAATGATGTGACACTCACCACCCAGATATTTAATTGGATCCTTTACATATACATCGTTATTAGGCAGTACATTCACTGGATTGGTAGCACAAAGTCAAGTTTCAGAAAACAGCCAACATGATGATGGAGGAGGTTACCATAAACCAAAAGATTAATATTTTACCAGTGCTAAATCTCTTAACATTAAAGTTTAATCATTGTGTCTTTTGGTAAACTCGAATAAACTATTGACTATTGTGCCCACATGATTTCCAGTGGTACTGCTCTGTTTTATTTATTTTATCCATATCTATATGCTTAAAGAAGATGTGCTCAAACATGAATAAAATTACTGCAAAGTCCAGACAGAGGACGCCCTCCGCTGTGGAGAATCAATGAGCCTTTAGGATTAGGGTTAAGAGGAATGTACTCCTACAGCAGCAGCAGCAAGTTTTCAGGTAGTTGCTTTCATGACACCCTCACCTCCTTCAATGTCTCTTGGCACTTCCATTTCTTTTGATAAAATGTGTCCTTGAGAGAAAAATATAGCCAAGCAAAAAAAGATTCATATCAACACATCAAAATTCTAAATCCCTCACTCCACCATCAACAGTGTCCTCATGTCTTTAATCATCATATTCAGGATGCCATCACTTATAACATGCACTTGCTGCCATGGGGTATTTGTTTTTTCACAGGGTGTTGTGTCTTTTAAAGATGAGTAAAAGTACATTAAATACACATAGAAGCACGATTTACAAGTACAGACTAATTATAAATGTAGACAGCAATATTTGTATTATGTGCTTATACCATGTACTGTTTACATGCATATACAGTGTGCCAGCACTGTGATTATGAAATAGTCTTTAAGGGACCTGTATACACCCACACAACTTCTGCTAACACAAACATTATTGAATAAATGTACAAACATAACAATTATTCAGTATAAGATTCCAATGATTGTGCCAAGCAATTAAACTGTGATAACAACAATTCTGATGATCAACAACTCATTTGATATAATCAGTGTGAAACTAAGAGCTGGTAAGAGTTTTTTATTAGCCTGAACATTAAACAGTATAAAGGCTGCCCTTAACCACTTTATGCTTCTCTATGTTGTCAATATTATTTACTTTTGATGTGAATCAGCCTTTCCCAAACATAAGAATGTCTCAGTTTTTTTCTTATGATTGGCCGATACCAAGTACCCTCATAATCCAAACATGAACAAATAGGTTTTAAGTATGGTACCAGTAAGCCATATACAGTGGATCAAGTAAAATCCTTTGTACTCGTCATTTCACATAAGAGACCTAATTTTGACAATATTATCATATTTATTATTTCCCACCTTCTTCAACTCCTCATTAAATGCCCCAAAATTTCAAAATATGCCAATTCAGCATTTGTGACTAAATTCTTTCACTATGCAGAGCAGCAGGTAGGTGGAAATAGTTAAGAGGATCTGCAGCTCTAGAAAAATGAAGCAGCTCCAGGCAAGGTTATTATGCACAGTAGTGCATATACTCTGAATATGTATGTAACAGCTTATTACAATTATGTTTTCCATTTTCCCTTATTGCAGTTCAGCACAATTGTTTCAGCACAACATTCTCAAAACAGCAATGTTGATGCACAAATTTGACAGTATTTGAGATTAGAAAATTATAAGTGGAAGTAAATATGAAGGAAGTAAATATGCTAAGCACAATTAATCTCTGATCTCCCTGCTCCCCCAATATGGTAGCAATCTGCTGTGAATTAAAAGATAGCCCTGAGTGATCATTACCGAAGCACCCCCTCTGAAGGAGACTGGCACTGACATATCCCCAGTTAAAGTCTTCATATTTAAGTTTTCTTCCACTGTCCTACATATCAGTTGAACCATGAAATAGTAATTATATAATTCATACACATCATCTCTCTTATCCAAACCAAAATACTACATGGCATTTTATTAATACAACTGAAGATTAATCCATATAAACTCCTTTTTAATCATTTACTCACTAAATGAATTTGAAAGTAAGTAAAACAAAAGGTCATTGAACACAATAGACCATCATTGATTATGTGTCCTGGAGGAGAGTGGCTTTTGGCACAGTGAGGTTGGGCACACCATGGGCTTTATTTTCTGTCTGAACACCACAGAGCTGATCGCATCACATTCTTCATCCCTAGCCATGTTGACATTACCGGAGTTTGCACTGCCTTATGTGGAATGTTGTGTTCAGGTGCAAATAACATGCCCTTGCACTTACCAGGGCATAGATAAATAAAATGTGTTCCCAGAAGCATGTGTCATCAATGTGACAAAAACACTGCATGTCATATATGTGTGTATGTATGTAGTATGTATTTATGTGTGTGTGTGTATCCATGGACATTTGACAATTTGCTTGTCTATTCATGACAATTTGCCATCTGAGATGTTTTTTGCTTTCCTTCCTTCTCCCTTTCCTTTTTGTTGATTTCCTTCTAGGTTTTTGGTTGTTGATGTATATATCAGGTTGGGATTATTTATTGTCTCTCTATATCCAGAATATGTTCCAAATGTTAAACATAAGTTAAAAAAGGCAATACAACATTTCAGTGACATATTATACATTATAGGTGCTCTTTGGGATATCTGCTGGCCTAATGTTCACACTTACTATCTTACTAATGGTCAAGGCACTGAAGAAAATAAAATGTCTATTACATAATAGTACCATAAACAAGTGCTCATATTGCTTTTACAACTTTGTGTGTGTTATTCAAGTTTTAAATGGATGACTCAAACTTTTGGAAATGTATCTTATCTTTATGTGATTGTAGTCAATATACTATTACAAGGTTTTGTACCATACAATTGCTGCTTTCCACCTAATATACATTACTATTGCAGAACAAGAACCCCAGGACATAAGTGCAAAGAATTATCTCCCTCTGCAAAAATAAATGGTCTAGTTAAAGTTAGGGGAGGGCTGAGGTTATACTTCAATAAAATGTGAATATTTGTTGCAGATCTTTGAAGGGATGTACTGTAATTTCCAGTCTCTTGTGAAAGCTAAATGTCCTTCACTTGTACACTACCCCATCCGCCCCTTCATTATTTTCTGCTGTGCTCCATGAAGGACACACTACTTTCTGAATTGGCACTGGATTTGGGCACTGGACATAAATCAAGAGGTGTGAAATTATCAGATATGGACATATTCCCTTGGGTTACTGGGCTGTAATATGACATTCTATTTTCCTTGTTATTTTATAAATAAATGAGTCTTCTTGTTTGACCTGTTATGTTTGTGTAATGTCTAGGCCTAGGGGGACACAGATATAGATCCAGACATCCCCACACTTTGTATTCTATATTCTGTGTCTTTCTGGTAGTAGAGAAGACTTGAAACTATGAGTAGCAATACAACATAAATGTTTCATCCACAGAAGAGCAGCCTGTACCTCATCTTCATTTTGTCAACATGTTATTTTTTCTCACTTTAATCAATTGATTTATGATTACAGAATAAACAGACCCTACAAAACAGGACAAACATTTACAGAGTAATAAACACAACAGTATTAGAGTATGAGAGTGGAGCAATAACTGCGCAGGGCCCTATTCCCCAATAACTATTGGTCCAGACATTAAGATTTTTTTTTACAAACACACATTTCCCAAAGTAGTATTTACAGCAAGTGTAAGTGCACACATATGCTGTCAAGTGCTTTTGATGATGGTTGTCTGTGGTACTGCAATTGAACGAAAGAGCATGAATCTTAATGCCCAGTAAACTGCAGAGTTCAGCGTGCAGAGTTCAGCGTGATGGCTTTTCTACAAAACAGTTGCATGTACAATATGTGTCCAATCAGTAGAAAGTTTGCTCTACCAGCATTATCCTAAGAATGTAATGAATTGATTAAGCTACCCCATATAGTACCAGCAGAGAAAAAAGGCTTGATGCCATGTATGCCTGATGTAGTTAGCACTTCCATACTTCCCTTAGTATGGTATTTATAGCCACAAAGTGCCTGCTGAATGAAAAAGACTTGTCACTGTCATCAAGGCGTTAGCAGGAAATCATAGCTGACCCATATGTTCCATCAGTCATATGTGTTCTTTCAAAACTGGCCACTTCAAATTAAAGAGATACTAAAAAATGAATGAAGTACTTTTGCTTTTTCCACCTATTTATATTTAAACTACCCCATGCGACCAGAGCAGAGCCTCATCTGGTGAAACGCACCTCAGGAAAAAGCACTGATCAATCATGATGCCAAAAAGGGAGAGCAGGTGACATGCTTGCCATGTGAACCTTAAAATATACATGCAGCCATTTATCAAGAATGTGACAGGTACATTAGAGAAAGGCACAGGAGCACGAAAAAGTCAGCGTTGAAACACTTTGCAGTCACACATACCCAGAGACACACATTTTATTTCCTGCAAGTTGTGTGTGCTTGACTGATTGAGAAAAGCCGGAAAGCATGAGCTGCATCCACATGCATATAAACATACACGCATATGTATGTCCAATCTGTTGTATAGATTTAGGTCTCTCTGTCTCTCTCTCTCTCACACACACACACGCACACTTGAATAGCATCTTACTATAAGGACAATGATAATATATTATCTTGCCCCTTCACTTAACCTTAACCCTTACAACTGAATGTATAACCCTAACCAGTAACATGAACCTAACATAAACCCTAACCTATAACCAAGTCTTACCCCCCAATGAGCCCAGAAGGTCAAAATGTCCTCATAAATATAGGTCTGAATTAAAGTTTGTCCTCAAAGCCTACAAAAGACATGCACAAACACACACAGGCAGCAAAATTCATTCAATACTGCTCCAGGATAACTCTCAGCAATTCACCTTGTAATAGTCTTAAATCTCATTAAGATTATTTTTGTCAAAACTCCACAGCAACAAAGTGAACTATCTAATAATTTCAATTTTCTCATGAACAATGTTATAACAAAAACAAGCTATCATGCAGACAGTACATTTGCTTCTTATTAGTGAAGAAGTTAAAAAAATGTATGAAGGCAGGGGAGGAAGGGGAACCAGGGTTTGTTTTAGAAGGCCTTCTATTCTTAACTAACATTAACCCTTGCAAATATGTCAGGGAATATGAATATATAGTACAGATGTTTCGATCAGAAAGTGACATGACTATCTCTTTGTGTTGCCTCTTTTTCTGATAGCCACTCCATTTGTTGCATTTGAGTACCATCAGAACATAAATATACTCAAATGCTCAGGTTCAAATGGTTTTGTTTACTGTGTTCGTGAGTAGAGCCCATTTAAATGACACCCTATAATTTTCACAACCTATGGGCTCTTAAATGTTATGAAAACTCAGATGTCCTGTACACAACTTCCTGAGTCATAATTATAAGTTTCACTTGAACACAGCAAATGAGAAATGAGCCAATTCAAGAAGCTGAAGCAGAGAGTAGTTCAAAGTGTCCAGCAGAAGGTTTTGCCTCCAAACATTTCTCCTCTTTAACTAATAAGTAACTAGATGCACACTGTCATATGTCTGGTTTCATGGTCTTTTTTTAAGCATTTGTGCACAGTTGTGCTTGTTTTGATCTGTCCAATCTCTTTTGTATTTGGCACCTTTAACAACAAATGGAGGATAAAAAAAGCCTTTAAAAAAAACAAATATACAGTATACAGTCCTTTCAAATGTTTTTCGAATTTTGGGGGTGCCTGGATAATCTCACATATTCAACTGATCTTTAGTTAGCATACATTTCATAGTCATAAAAACTAGAAAAACAACTCTGATTGGATTTCTTTTTAAATTTTTGATGACATTTCGCCTTTAGAACTTCTATTTGATCATATGTCAATGGACATATGATCAAACCCTCAATATAATGATTTTCTATACATGGCTCATGATTTTAAGATCTACCTTGGCATTGCATCCCATAAGAAAGGGGTGATTGTGTCATGAACATTTTCCCTCACCTTCATGTAGATAGAGATATCTTATAATATCTTTTTTTTAAAAAAATGAGCTGGTCTGCAGAAAACAGTCAACAAAAACAGCTGGGCACAGGCTTGTTCCAAATATAAGCACACAACTGTTCATTCTACATTGGGGAGAAAAACAACCCACCTGCAGTACCTCCACTTGTGAATGGGTTATTGAAGTCGCCCAGTGTGTTGTCTGAGTTTCAGCTACAGTGAAGGTTTTTTCAAGTTTCAACTTTAACATTGCTGAAAAGAGATTTTTTTTTTTTTCATAGGTTTGAGCAAACACAGCTTGACCTCACCAAAGATTCAGAATACTGAAGTTTTTGACACCTGTTCAGGTACAAACAAAAGCATGTGCAGTGAGATGGGTCAAAGTAAGAAATTAGTAGTAACGTAGCATAAAGTAGACCTACATATTTGTCTGTCCATGTGTGGTATTAAAATGCATCCTGAATGTGTCTCCTGTAACCAATTGTAATTGAATCACATCTAATTTAATCACAACCTACCACCACTCCATCTCCCACTTCACTCACCAATACCAAGGAACAGGTGGAGCAACAACAGGAGCAGTACCAACTGCCAAAAGAGGCTCTGCAAAATCAGATCACTATCAGTCTTACCCCACCAGCTGCTCCTCCTGTAGTGAAGCATCATAAAAGCACATTCTCCTCCTCTGCTCCATATGTTGCATTGATACATTGATAAATTTTATAAATACACTCTTCATAATCAAACACAACTCTGTGTCATTGTCCCACTTCGCCACTTTGGTGTTAATGGAGCTAGTGCCACTTTCTTCAAAGAGTCTAACATTAATGATAACATTTTTTTAATTTGCATCATTAGAATCTGGTTTAAAAGATTTAGGAGCTATTACAGAAATTCTCAAGCTGAAATAAAATTTTGGATTTCAAAAAGGTATGTTGCACTGCAAGGTTCTGCTACTTTCGTAGTATAAGAAACAAAAGGCAGAGACTTTTTCTGGATAATTCTATGATATTCTAAGAACTTAAATGTGGACCCTGCGGTCAAAGCACTCTGAGGTCCTGCTAAGGTCCCTAGGTTAATGTTCTGGTGTTTGACACACAGATAAAGAATACACTGAATTAGTACAAGTGAGCGGAATATGTCATTTACTTGAATGATCCTTTACGAAAAGGATGTATGCTTGCTCTGCTCTTTTTGCTGGGATATGTTAAGAGGTTGTAATGGTAATGAAGGAGGAGGGTGAGGGCTCTTTCAACTCATCTCTTATCAAGCAAAAAGCACAGAGGAAAAATAAGATCAGGCAGAACTAAACCTAAATTGCTAATTCCACTTCATATCTTCTATAAAACTATGTCATAGACTGGTATAAATTAAACTGTTGCTTGATTTTGGGTTTTGTTTAGGCATCAATGTTTATGTACAGTACATCTTTATGGTTGTAAAGCTGCTAGAAATGCATTTTATCCCTCGTCTTCATCTTCTCCCACTTATCCAAATCCGGGTCACAGGGAAGCCCAGACACTGCTCTCCCCAGCTACTTCCACCAGTTCCTCTGAGATTCCCCCAAGTCACTCACAGGACAGCTGAGAGATATAATCCCTCTTGCATGTTCTGGGTCTGCCCCTTACCAGAGGGATGTGCCTGGACGTACCTCACGAGGGAGACTGCCAGGAGGTATCTTCACCAGATGCCTGAACCAACTCAAGTGGCTCCTCTCAACGCAGAGAAGCAGCAACCCTCCTCTGAGTCTCTCCCAGATTTCCAAGCTTCTAACCCTATCTCTAAGGCTGAGCCCAACTACCCTGCAGAGAAAACTCATTTTCACCTCTTGCATCCACGATCTTGTCTTTTTGGTCACTACCCACAGCTCGTGACCATAGGTGAGGGTTGGAACATACTGTAGATTGTAAATTGAGAGCTTTGCCTACTGGTGACTCAGTTCCCTTTTCACCACAACAGACCTGTTCAGTGTCTGCATTACTGTAGACACTACCCCAATCCATCTGCTAATCTCCAGCTCCATTCTTCCTTCACTCGTGAACGAGACCCTGGGATACTTGAACTCCTCCACTTGAGGCAAACACTCCTCGCCAACCTGGAATAGGCAATCCACCCTGAGTGCCGTGGCTTCATCCCAGATGCCTTTTTAGCCAGTTGCTCTATTTTTGTTAACTGAGTTTTGCCATTCACCCTCCCTGGGGCAGCACCAACATAGGAGATCATTCACTTAAATTAATGAACTCAAAGGGGAAAAAAAACAGACCCAAAGTACCTGTAATTCTTAAAAGTCAAAGACATGGCAGAGAGAGGTGTCATCATGCCCAAAAGATTGAAAGTTGAGAGCTTTTTGTGGCACTACAGTCCCAATTCTGATTTGTTGACATTTCAGAGGAATCAAGAGCCTCAGATTGTTGCAGTCAATTTACATGGCTGAAATACTGTTAAGAAAGGATCACAATAAAATGAATGTTCTACTCCAAGTTAGCCTACATTCCCAAGGAAAACTACAGTAGCTGTGCTGGCTAAGCCAAATATTTAAATTGTTAAACATGAAAACATGACAACAACATACAGGAAAAACAAGCCAGGACAAATGCACTGATGGATGTGCAGCATTAGTATTATTTTTTTTTTTTTCTCGTCACGCACAAATGGTGCAGCTTTATAATCTGGTCTCTTGGGAGGAAATTAATGTCTGCCTGGACCTGTTCTACATACATAGTTGCCTGGGTGTCCACATCAACAGTTGTCTGGTGAGTCTCATGTGGATGTGAGCAGTTTTTCAAGATAAGATCTTAGTGCTGTTGTTTGCTGATTGACAGTTCTGGGGTGATTCACACACTTTGGCCTTAGTGGAAGTCAGGTAGGTAATGATTCTGCTCATCTCTCTCCTTCTGCAGTCCTTGATGATAGGCCATGATAGGCCATATCTTTGGTGTTTTCCGGCAGAGTGGTTCACTAAAAATCTGGCACAGTACATAGTGTGAACTGTTGTCTGACATCATCACGTTCAGAACCCAATGCCAAACAAAGTTTTTCTATGAAGTCAATATGATGTGATTCTAATGCTACATGACAATGTTATGTAATTTGACCAGTAGTCAAATAATAGATAAGTTATCTGATATGTCCTCAGTCTCTTAGTTTGAGAAATTATCAACAGAGGTAGGTTCATGTTACTGTGTACATTGGACACTCAATCGTTCCGGCAAATAGCCTTTGGACAGAAAGCAAAGAACATCAAAGTCTCTGCCAAGCCCTTGTTTTTCACTGATTTCTTCCATGATTGAGAGTGCCAATGTTTTTCTGTAACAGAAAGCTAGGAGTAAAAATCCTTTGTCCTCTCTAAAGAATATCCAGTCAAAGCTTTCTTTATAAAGTAAGGTTGCCACTCTGTTTGGCAGTTGCTGATTAGTGAACTGCAGCAACTTTGTTCCTCTGTTATGTAATGTAGTATAGCTTCTGTTGTAGGGGATTAGGATACTACTTCTTGCTCTCAAGTTACTCATCGGTGTCACAGATGATGCAGAAACGGCAGTACAACTATTTGCACAACATGCCGCACGCCATGTCAAATGACAACTTCAGTAGCACGATTGTAAAGATTTGAGGAAGAAAAATTTGAGTTGGTTCTTTTATGTGGCCTGACGTGATGTTGAATACCATGTCAAATAGATGCATGTGTTACAGAACTCCAACCCATACATCCATTCATTCATCCATCCATCATTCCTTTTTAGAGTTGTGGAGGCAATTTATGTCACCAGCCTATAACATTACGGTCAATTAAGTGTCTGTAATAAGCCTAATGCCAATATGTACTTGAAATACCCTCCTGCTTTACTAAAACAGGAAAAGGCAAATGCAAATTTTCTAGAGATATGATGCTTTTTCCCTACTATCAAAACATGTGTTACAGGAATGTTCCCCTCAGTGTACCTGACTCAGTCACTGAAATCTTGCATTTTCTGCTTAGTGGCTGCCCACCTCTCCTAGTTCTAATTTCACAGTTCCTCAAAAAAAAAAAAGGAAAAAACAAGTCTGTTATTCAGAAGTAACATTTATTTATTTTTCATCTGTTTTGCTGATTTTGATTACTTGAATTCAGAAATGTGATGGTATAAACAAATGTGTGAAAATAGCAAAAGCAAGAATAGAAGTTTTCATGTCCCTGACAGCTGTTACAGAGCCAAAACTTACTGTACATCACATTTTTAATATGGAAGCAGAGACACATAACACTGCGCACCTGGGTCCTTCTCTGCAGAATCACCACTGCAAGCAAATGGCAACTCACAGTGACATTTGTCTAGTTTTGTATTTAAGCCAGTGCCATTTTGCTTTATTTGGTTTTTATTGGTTTGTTTGTTTTTTTGTTTTTTGTTTTTTTTTTGGGGGGGGGGGGTGATTAACAGCTTTTTTTTTGGGGGGGGGGGTGATTAACAGCTCATTCAATCCATGTGAATGATCCATGTGAATAATGTAGCCTATACAGAATAGAATAGAAATATTATTTCTCTAATAGGTTATAATACTTGAAAATTTTGTGCATTTTCATTCCCTGTTGAATGAGTTAAGCTAACAGTAGTTGGTTAAACATTAACAAAATAGATTATGGAAAGGCATTGTGTTTTCTTAGTTTAAATTGTAAACTGAATAAAACAATGCTTGAAAAAGCCACTCGTGTTGACCAGTTATTAAGTAAGCCTTTAGAGAAAAGCCCTCTCTTTTGAATAGATCTTTTTATACCATATACTATCAATCTATGTTTGCAGGAGAACCTTTATGTGTTTGAGCATCACAGTTAAATGCACTAATGTAAACATCCTGCAGTAAAACAAGCCATCATGCCTGACTTGACTCTCAGTAAAGGGTAAGCCTCTTAGAACTAATTATCAGCAAAACCTTTCTATTATCTCCTGACCTGTGCCTACAAGGCTGTAATTATTTATTTCTCTCAGCCCTCACATAGTGACTGCATTGTAATCACTTTAATTAGAACAGTGATTTCCAAAGACTAGGTCAAGACCCACAAATGGGTTGAGGGAGATTTTTTTTTTTAGCCTATAACTTAAGTTCCACCTCAGTCATACATAGAATCTGACATATTAATCCAGAATTCAAGACACATTCAAGACACAAGAGGTAGATACTTGGCTCATTTAAAAAAAGCCCAGTATAGGAAAAGGCTATAGCTGAATGAGTGTCACTAGCAAGCAAAACCGACAACAGGAAAGTGGGATTTCTGTTTTCACAAAAAAAGAGAACAGAACAGGGTGCTACAACCAGTGTACATGATGAGTTTTCATATTATAGAATTAACTGGGATGCAAAATTTAAAAGCAAGCAGGGCTACCCATCATTATTTTTGCCAGTGCCCGTCTGTTTAACCGTGAGCAGCATGGCTCAAAAAGTAACGGACAGATCTCAAGTCAGTTTTCTGGGAATGTAGGTCCTGGTCCCAGGATGATACATTTTTGTGGTGATCTGGAGTTGAGTGAAGTGACCTGTGGTAAACTGAGTGGCCTTAGTGTAGATTAGACTCTCTGGGTGCTTTCTCTATTTATTGTATTGTGAAAAGAGATGATGTTAAATAAAGAGAATAATGTTCCATATATAAAGAAGAAAAGGCAAATTTTACTGAATGCTAATATATGCAGCACTTGGCATTTGGCCATGCATACTCACTTTCTAATGTAACACAAAGTCACTGAAGGCTACGTTTTATGCAAAGGAGCCATTTGTCTTGCAAGAGGTTCTCTGAAATAGAGACAGACTCAATACCAGGCAGGAAAAATAACCCATCACACTAGTTTTACACTGTAATCTCAGTCTGACAAACCCCTGTGATATTAAGCAGGCAGTGATTTATTCTGTCTTGCCTGTTCCCCAAGACTTGAGCCAAAGCTGAAAGAGTCTGGATCAGTAAATATGCTTTATGAAGATGTTCGGGTGGCATACTCTGCCCATTTTATCCAGTTTTTATCTGTTTTCAGTTACCATATTGTCTTGAAATTTACATCTTTGACTTTAGCAGACAATATTTGAAGTAGACTAGACTATATCTTGAGGAGGAATTATTTAAATCACAACAGGTGCATGGCAATAGCCACAAAGTGAATGCTTAATTGAAAGTGGCCAAATTCCTGTTGGGACACTAAAAGCTTTTCGTAAGTTATAATATGTATGATGGACACAAGGCCTTTATTCCAAGTTGGTCCTGTGTGGTGCTGTATGGTGACCTCTATGTCTTTTTAAGTTTGCTTGTCTTACTAATTATAAAACCAAAAGAAATTGGCCTCTGCCTCAAAGTTCCTTAAGGTCTTTCCCATGGAGTCAGTCTCCCACCTTCCCAGTTTTAGTTCTAATCTGTTTTTTGTTTTAAATATTCTTGATTTCTGATG
This sequence comes from Brachirus orientalis, assembly GCA_016785285.1. Taxonomy (NCBI): domain Eukaryota; kingdom Metazoa; phylum Chordata; class Actinopteri; order Pleuronectiformes; family Soleidae; genus Brachirus; species Brachirus orientalis. Next base: position 2,433,300 of record JAFBJR010000425.1, read on the forward strand.
CATCTTTCTTTGTCAGTTGTGGTCACTGTCAGACCATAACCAAATGATACACATAAGAGTAAGTTATTTAGACTCTCATGTGAAGTTTGGGGCAGACTGGATGATAAACATTCAAGTTGCAGGAGCTTCTTGTGTCTTGATAGATTTACTTTGCCATCACATGAACATTGTTTGATGAAAATGCACAAAGTCCATGGTCTTTTCTGACCTAATTTCATTTGGTCAGCTTATGAGGAGTAAAGCCATTGTGTCATTTCGGGCTTTTGAATACACACCATCACAAAGACAGACATACAGAACAGGTGCAGCTCCTCACTGCTCCATTGGTGCTGATCTTCTGTTTTAATGGGTTTACAGTGCAGATATAATGAGAGGAGACAGCAGCATTTATTCAAGCATGGATTTCCCCAGCGCGGCCTGCTACCTCCTGAGAGTGCACTTAGACGCATGCACATATAAAAGCTGTACTCTCATGCTGTGAATTTCCAGCCAGATGTTTGCCCTCGGCAATAGTAACATGCAAACGAAACATTTGCAGGTGCTAAATAGTGACTCAGATTTGATATATACCCTTTCAATGTTGCTTTCACTACACAGGCTACCACACTTTGTGTGTGTCACTGAGTCTGTTGTTCATACAGGGAGCACATCAACTTCCACAAAAGGTGTATTCCTGCTATGTTTTACATATACTTACCTTAAAATATGTGTCTGTACTAAACTAAATACAAGGATTTTTAGTATACAGTCACACATCTGTCAGTCCTGCAAATATATCACAAAAAAGCCCTTGGTAAAGTATTATTTCAAAAGACTGCAGCGCATAAATGCTTAAAACAAAGTTCAGCACCCACTGCATATGGAAGACGCATACACACAAACATAAATCTAACAGATCAGGGAGAAGATGGAAGATGAGTGGCTACAGACACTGGCATACAGTGCCCCATGAGAGACACTCCACTAACTGCTACACTTGGCTAAGTTTGGATTATTTGTTAACACTTCAGTGTGACTGCCTAGCTTCCTCTCCTACATCACTTCTTAATAAAGCCAAACGGAAAACAGCAGCTATTGACCCATCTGGGCCACAGCACAGTGCTCACTTCTGCCTCCAACCCCAAGAATTAATGTGGTCAGTCCTGTAGGTCATTTATTATAATCCCAGTCTAATAAGTCTTTTCAAAAGCACTGTTTTAGAGGGTCCTTGGAGCCCATTTCTGTATTGTTCCCCAGCTTATTGTTAACAGGCTCTTTTGTACTGCTGAGCAATCAGCCAGTCTGCACTCCCCCAGTGCATCCTTCATCATTAGGCCCCACATAGTCTGTACACACTAACTCTCCTTTATGAGTGTCTCTCTCTCTCCCATACCTGCCTTTGCCTTGATGGTTCTGGGCTATTTTTTGGTATTCCTTGAGCCAACGGAGTCAGTGGGGTAGTTTTTTGTTTGCTTCTTTATCCCAGAAGGTCGAATGCATCACTGTGCATTGCCTGGCCTTCTCCACATGGCCATTATAGGTCTGCTTTCTCTTTCTGTATATAATGAGGTTCCAAAAGTGAGAGAACAGTGTGATCTATCTTACCTCAGCCATAATGAGGTGGAGTCCATTTTTAGGCCAAGAAACTTAGGTACATGTCATGTTTACATGATACAGATTGTACAGGTTTATAAGTATGCACCGCATGACCTTTTTCAAACTGTCCAATTTGCAATAGAGTCACAATTATCATACAGTATTTGCACTTTAATTAAAGGCCTTTTTCACACAGAGTTTAGTGGCTAGCATTGTTGTATTGCAGCAAAAAGACCCAGGTTTGCAGCCCGGTCCAAACTGCATGGAGTTTACATGTTCTCCCTGTGTGTGTCTAGATTTTCTCCCACGGTCCATTGCTCCAAATATCTGTACAGATGTGTGGGTGTCCATTGTGAGTGCTCATAGGTCTGATGTCACTTAGAGTGTTGACTGAGTGCTTATCAAAGCCAAAGAAATTACTCAGCACTGGCATGTGAATAATGTGCCCCTGTCTTTCTTTCCTGCTTTCCCTCAACCATATCAATACATCTTCCCATTTCATTTGTGGATGTGGCATCACTCTGCAGCTGATCCTGCAATTAAACTGTTCCAAGCCACTGTGTGCCTGTCAGCACAACTATTCATTTCTGCTTGAGTATATGAATTGAGGGAGTGAAGGTGAAATAATATTGGCTTTTGCACACTGCAGCTTTCAAAATATTGTGTAATTCGAAGAGACAGCATGATACCATTAGTGGGCAATAAATACTATGCAGGTCAAGACTAGACTACAGCTATTAAGTATTTTGTGTATTCTCAATGCTTCAGTGACAAACCGTTACTCATCTCACTCAATCATCTTCTACCACTTTAACGTCCACATGAGGGTCATGGGTTGCATTGGTGCCTAATTCCAGCTGACATAGTGCGAAATCTGGGGTACACCCTGGACAGATCGCCAGTCCATCGCAGGGCCACACATAGAGACAACAACCTTCCACTCACATTCACACCTAATTTGCCTTATCCCCAAATCAGTTTTTGGACTTTGGGAAGAAGCCAGAGAAT
>JAFBJR010000425.1:2435957-2486036 GCA_016785285.1 Brachirus orientalis
TCCAATCTTCCAACCTATACACTTTTCAGCCATAACTTTAAAACCAGCCATCAGTTCTAATGTTGTTGCTGATCAGTGTTTATCAAAATGTAGTTACTGTATAAATGTTTGAATCAAGTATCTACAGTATGTACCTTTTCAATTTTATATTAACTTTATTTGTAGAATATATTACAGCCAGATATTAAAAAACATACCAAACTGCAGTGATAACTTGTTTATTTCTGCATAATCAATACCAACTTTTTCTCCTTGAATCCTGATCTCATTATCACTAAACTAAATCAAATGAGATTAAAATAAAGGACAATATCATAGTTGCTCAGTTTGGAGGCAGATTTGAAGGAAAAATTGTATCTGTTATTGGCATGATTTTTCTGAAGCTTTTCCACTGAGGAGTATACTGTTGTATTGTTTGGGTGTCGTTACTGGCGGAGGTGACGCAGAAGAGCAGAGAAGCAGGACCTTCCTTGTGTGTGATTAATTGCTGCTCATTCGTGGTTGCTTGTCAACACCGTCGCAGGTATTGTTTCCTATGTGAAAGAAGACAGCGGAAAGTGTCACTTTTTATAATAAGATTAATCTCCTTACCAACTTTATCAGCTTTAGGCTGCAGAGATGAAATGCAATGTAAAGGGTATGTAAAGGGTAAAAACTATCTGTTTTGTGGGCCTTTTTTCACAACAGACGTTTTGACATGTTTTAACAGGAAAAACACAGCTGTTACAGATAAAATTAACAATGGCACAACATTGTTAACAATGAGTGTCCTGGAGCTCGAAACAGCTAACTGGAACTCAGCCATTTTTCATTTGATATTTACACTGTGATCTTGCAAGACTTTATAATGTCTGCCTTAGGGTTAGAGATTCCTATATAGATTCTGGCCTATAGATTCTGTGAGACTACAGAGTGTAAAAGGAATGTTATTCTGTACTGTAGATCAATAATGTTACCTCTGTCCGCTTGGCTACACTGCTCTTATGATAAGAAACATGAATAGTTTATTTATCTATTTATGATGATGATGATCTGACAATAAATGCCTCTAATGTTCAAACAAAAGAGAAGAAGGAGGAAGTCATGCAATGTCAGGGGAAACCACTGCCATAAAACATCAAAGAAGACCTTTCAGATTATTTTACAAATATTATGAGATTCTGCATATAAAGTCATTTGTGTCAGATTTTCATAAAATATTAAACTTTTGTTAATTATTTTAGTGATGGTGTAAGTTAAGGTTTTTGGCTTGGTTTTGGCCTAGTTTCTATGGGGTCGAGCTGTAACCTAGTGGCAACTGGTAGGGACTCTAAAACTCCCATTTTGAAGCCTGAAAATTTACAATTCAATTTGTTATGTTGAGGCTTTGCAAATGCAAATTCATAAATGTCCCCTGCAACAATAATACCAGCTGTCAGTCACACTGATATCCACTCAGGAGACCTCAGGTTCAGGTCTTCTTTAATTACACATGATGCACAATTTTTAAATTCCAAGAGCATGAAATCCTCATGAAATAAAATGTTTACTGACGTAAATCACTGAAGTATATTGCACTATAGTGACTTAATTTATAGCTATTGTGACAAAACTGGTATTTTCCTTTTATTCTTAGATGCATTTAATAATTGAGCACAGCACATTTTAAGTCCAAGTGATGGTTGTAGCACCGAGTGAGTGAAAATGAACTGAAACAGGATGAGGGACAGGAAAACAAATATTTAATCAACTTTAAATTTAAAAAAAGCTTAGCAGCACAGTAAGTCTTTTGGAAGAAAGACACCAACCAGGGATCAATTACTGATGACTTTTTCAATTTGTGGCTAAAATCCTCAGAGCCCCAAAGCCTACACAGAGATTGTTCCCAAACATTTGGTGTGCTCGCTCAAACATTTATCCAATGCTGAAACCCTATCACTAACTTGTGATTTCACTGATCCATGTTATTAGCTTCCTCTTGTACTGACAGGCTATTAATCTTAAATGTTTCTTTCCTATTTCATTGTTCCCCCCCCCCTTTTTTTTTCTTTTCTTTTCCTCTCTTTTTTCTTTCCTTTTGTTCAAACTGCAGTTAAGCACCTAAATTAGTTTGTGCCCATTCTTTGTTACCGTCTGACCACTGGTGTCACTGTTAAATTCATCATCTTTGTGTCCACCCTAAAGCTGATAAAGATTCCCCAACAGAAAACAAAACAAACGTCAATGGCCCACAGGTCATTTAAGCCCTATCCTTTCTCACTTACATGCTGTCCAGCTCTGTCCCACAATTTATACGGTCTCTGTTTAATATCTTCTTACCCTGAAGATTTAACTGAAAATACATTATTCATCCTCCAAATTTCCTTGTCTGTCACTTCCCTGAAGTGACTCTCTATGCTTGTACATATATATATATGTTGTCCATGCACTGGTCAAAAGTTTGGGAAAGTGTATATATATATATATATATATATGTATATATATCAAATAATGTAAAATTCAATGTATGTGCTCATGCACACACAGCATTTCACTTACCTGACTTTCTCCTCTGCTGCCACGAGATAAAAGTCATGATTGCTTTGACGGCTGCGTGGCTTTGTTACCTGAATGCAAACAAATGTTATTTCGCAGGTGTGGTCCTGCTACGTGCAATTTTCATGATGCATGAAGAAATAAAGAATGTCTCGGGGAGCTTTGACAGCCCATCTCTTAGTAATAAACCTCTCTATGTTATTCTGGCATTCAATAAGCCTTCAACTTAAGGATGCATTACTGATGTTACACACATCTTGCAATGTAGTTTATACAACATACAATTGATGACATTTAAACATTTCAGTTTCTAATTTGAGTGTCTGCAAATACCTTTATCTCTAAATGTATCTCTGTATCCCTAAATAAAATGAACAAACCCTTCAATACTTCAATAACATAGGAAATCAGCAATACAAATCACATGCACATGGAGGTGTTGTTGTGCCAGTGAGGTGGTAGTGAGCAGATGTGTGCATGGACAACACAAATCTTAGCACAAGTGAAAGCAGTAAAACATGAATAAGTCCCAACTGATGGCAGATAAGGCATCTCCAGACTTTGACAGATTGCCTCCTGGAAATTCACCTATATATCCCACACATTCCATTTCATCACGCTGATAAGGGCCCAGCAATAGCAAATAGGGATCTGTGTCAACACAAAATAAATTAAAAATGCAAAGGCTCAAGAGTTGATAGTATCAAAAAATATAATGCAATTTATTCTGCTAACATTATGGATGCTTAGCTTCAAATGTGTTGGGCAGCATGATGATTGTTGGTAAAAATGTGTCCAGTTTACAAAAAGGTGACCTCTGTTTCCTGTTGTAAATTTATTGGGTTTGCAGGTTATCCCATAGTCATGGTTTTCTTTTAAAGCTCATTTTACATTTGAAGAAATACCAGAAAAATTCACTGCTCAAAGCTGATAATATTAGTGATGAAAAAGTAGCTCTCTCAGGAAATTTAAACCATGTTTGCGACAAACAGCAAAAGTCAAACATATTAATTTCTTTTGTAAGCAGGCAATGGTTTCTCAGAAAAAAAAAAAAAAACATCTGAACACCATGGATGCACAGCAAATGTTCCATCGGGAACATTTCCATTTCCAAGTTAAAATGTGATGTTTTGGTAAATTGTTTCATACGTACACGTCTTCAGCTTTTTAAATTCAAAGTAATGTTAGCATTTGAGACATTTCACCATAAGGGTTATGGTTCACATACACACAATGTGCCCTTTTGCCAGATCAATTGTGTAATATCATTTACCAAGACAAAAACTACTGGAAATGTACAGTATATCCAGAAAAGGTAAAAACAAAAGCACTGCTAAAGGTCACTTTTAAAAGATCATATTGAATTGTTTGTGTGATATATATATATATAAACTGCAACAAAATGGGCTGCACAGGGGCAGTTCTGAATATATTCTCTGAGCTGTTTTGTGGCTGACAAACATGCGCTGCTTACATTAATTTCAACTAAATGGTCCTGGGTGGATGCAAAGTCCAATGTGTGCTCAAACATGAACCAATGAAAAGAAAAAATCATGAGACAGACTAGATAAAGATATAGCACAGAATAGTGAATTAGGTCATACAGTATAGTGGACTTTTGAAATACCTGTCACTATTACTTCAATGATCCAGCCACAAGTGGACAGCTCACACCTAGTATTATATTGTCCAAAATGGCCACTTGTGATCGGATCACATGCACATAGCAAACAGCACATCATTGCTGTTTGTTAAGAGCTACGCTGTTGGTATCCGACCTAAAAAATAACCTTGTTAAAATCACTTGGATTTCAGTGCAAAATAAATCACAGGTTGGAAATAAAACTACCCTCACAGCATCTGTTGATCTATCAAAAAAGGCACAAAGTACTTCACTCAGCTGTGTGTGTCATTTTGTGTATTTTATTTCAATGGATGTGTCATTGTGATGTATGGTTTTTAACTCTTGACAGAAACAAACATCCCTTTATTCTGTTCTCTGCATTCATTCATCAAGCTTAATCCAAACTCTAGATTATTTTGAAAGTTGAAGGCTCATGTTTCTTGTGTTTTTCCAGGGCATAGTTGAGGACAAACTTAATTGCATGTCAGGGTTCCCAGTAACTCATCTGGCTGAGACTTGAGTCCTCTGCAGGGGACACCGGTTTGACTCCGACTTTCAGCTGCATGTATTTCCCTCTCTTTACTATTAATAAAGTCTTAATACCCAAATATATATCTTAAAATATAATAATAATAAAACATGTGATTTTAGTTGTTGTATTTTGTCTTTGAACACTATATGTTCTTTTTTAAAATACTTATGTTTTGATTCCAAGGAAAATAACATTCTTCTGTAGTTTAAGGTACATAAGTACAAATGGTTCCCATGACTATTCAGCTGCAAACAGCAGCATTTAGATAAGCCTCCTGGAGGCTGTGAGAGCTTCAGAGTCATTCGAGCTAATGTTTTTTATTCTTCTGTGCCATAATTAGATTGACCTTCACACTGCTTTGCATCAACAATTCTCAGCTTTTCTGCAATGCATTCTTTTGAACACTAAACACTAAAAAAACACCATTGTGAGATTTCAAAGACTTTTAGCAATGTGAATTTAAGGCTTGACTCCAGCGAAACACTCACCGAGTGATTGTTTCAATGAGCCTGATGTGTTTGGCTGCTGGATTAGTATGATGAGGTGAGGTCTTCTGAGGCATGGAAGCTGAGCACCATTGAACAGATGCATCACCGCTGTGCCAATCAATCTTAGGTGTGATTCTGCTTCAGTGCACTTCCCCTACTGCCCCTCCCCCACCCCACTCCTTGCTGCCTGAGTGTGTGGTTTTTTTAAAGGCTGTGCCCGTTGATTTCTATCCGTTCGACTGAACATTTATTGATTACCGCTACATTCATTCACCAGGCACTGAGGTGGCATGTCTCTGTTCAACACCCTTGGAGTTGTGCAGAGACGCTGACAGGTGTCCCTAAATCCTCTCTGGCTCTGATGCAATTTTATTTGCTGTGGGCACGCTGGAGGATGAATTCATAATGAGACACCTGTAATTGACTTGCCTGTGTTAGTGCTTAACTACAAACTCGATTCCAAGTTAATAAGTATGAGAAGCAAGAAAAGAAGTTTATGGGCTTTTAGTGCTGCACTTTCTATGTTTCTGGGTGTGTGTGTGTGTGTGTAGTGGTGGTTTGCTTTGCTCTAAATGAGCTCCCGAGAGTGAAAGGTCCAAGTTTCAAACCCTCCGTGAACTGGACTGTCATCCCCCCCCACACACACACACACACATCAGTGATATAGTATTCACATGACTTGTAGACAGCTTTACTTAATCCATAACCTTAACAATTGCATGCTTTATTCTAACCTTAACCTAACCTTTATTCACACCTTTCTCCTGACTTTGACCAGGACCTCAGAATTTACATTTTGCCTCATTTGGCCCCAATGAAGAGTAGTGATGCTGACAGGGTCAGTGTTTCTGCCATAAAAGGTCCCTAAGGCCATGTACACAAACACATGCCTGTTCAGTACACCAGCACAATGCACTTCCATAAAATGGGTGATAAATTATCACCACCTTACTGTGAAAAGGTTCCCTCCTACCCTTTCACCTGCCCACACTCCCTTGTGCAATTAGGTTCATTGAGGCCACCTGTGTTTGGTTAGCTGACCTAAGGGTGAGGCTGGTGTGATTTGCTACACAGAGACATTCAAATTATGGTTTTCCTTCATAGTTCATGTTGTGTTTTTTTTCCCTACTGTAATTTAACATTTGATTAAGTATATTTTTTGTCATAGTATTGAGGTTCTTGATTTGTTTTGTCTTTTTTAGTTTACCTACTCTTACCTTCACAATTGTCCAGTCCAATTAGGGTGGAGCTAGGAGGGGTATAAGACGCCACCTGGTCATTGGGTGGGGAAGAGGCTGTGTCCAGTATTTGGAATTTGTGTATGCTTTCATTATATGTTTGTTACCTTGGCTTTTTTTTCGGTTGCATTTAAAAAAAAAAAAAGAAAAAAAAAAGTTTTTTGGTGCATAAACTCCTGTTGCCTGAAACCTTCTTCTAGCCTAACTACCCATAATGTTTGACCTACCATAAAAAAATAAAATAATAAAAAAAAATAACTTGAATGTGCAAAGAAATAAAAATGCAACTGTAATGCAAATTATTAGCCCTTTTAAAATTTATAACCCCTGTTTTTTTTCAAAGAACACTTAATGAAATGTAATAGCATTATAAGGGGTCACAAGTCAGAAAAAAAAGCAATACCTCCAAAAGGTACACAAAAGATTGTGTTTTATACATACTTCAGGGAAAGGAGCTGATTGTAGTTGTGACTGCAATGATGGGTGCCATTTTCTCTAAACAGTTGCCTGGTTTTTGCTGTGAGCATGACAGCAGAGAGACAATGAGTATCTCCCACTGGGGGATCTCTGAGGGATCATTAACATTCCAGGCAGACCACAAATCAGCCAGATATTTCTTGAATGAGGTTGAAAGAAGGTCTTAAAATTCTGTGCAACCTTTGCTCAAACAAACAGTTTACGAGGGTGTTAATGAATTCATCTATCTACATTAGCAGAGATTAACAGAAATGGGAAAGTAATCAGTGAACCTTCTGTGTGTGTACCTGGGCATAAAGTACACAGATCATTGCATGTATGGTTATGTACGTACACATAGGTGAGCAAAGTAAGAAATGACAGGATATTTACGTGAAAGTTAATCTACAAAAACACAGAGGTTAGAGGACATGCTATCATGGAAATGCGTACTATAACAAACAAACTGATGGAATAACGGTGGAGGAAAATAAATTTTTTAAACCCACCTTTGATCACTCCATACACACACAAACACACACACACACAGTAGCAGACACACACAGTTGTCTGCCAATTGTTATTCAAACCTATGGCCAAATCCATTTGCTCAAATCAGAGCCAGAAGCGGGGGCTAGACATACTTGTTTCCCACAAATGGACTGCCTCATAAGTAGCTGAGTGGAGTGATAAAAGCAGTGATTTAGACCTGAAAGAAAAAAAAAGTCACTCACATACACACAATAACAGCCAATTGTACATCCACCCTTGACAGTGATGGGTGAAGGTCTAAAGGAGAAACAAGATTGAAGCCTAAGACTATGCCTTCCACTCAATACCACCTCGATTTTACAAATGTGAATTCTGAATCTATGCAGTTTGTAAGTGTTTCTCTGTAATCAGAATCTTGAATTGGCTATTTCCCTGCCCTCTCTCATTCTTAGTTATTTTCACCATCCCCTGTTTGCTTTATTCTCCATCACTGATGCTTTCAGCTGAATTTCAAGCAAACTGGAAAACCGCTTCATTAATTTCATTCATATTTACTCCATCCAATAAAAAACCCCACACAAAATCATTTCCCCTTACTAGATTGCCTGTGACGATCGTAAAGATAGTTAACTAAATTGAACCCAAAAAAATCCAGATTGTTTAGGAAAAAAGGAAATCTGATTATTCTCAAAAAAACAGAAAAAGCAAGCCAAAGGGGAAAAAAGCAACTAAGGAAGCAGATGCTGGCCAGTGTGGGTCCACAACATCACAAAGAGATTATTTATTTATTTATCACGTAGTATAGCCGAGATTTACATAACTTGATCATCATCATGACATGAATCATCATGACATGACACATACCTTAGTATTGCAGTCCTACTACTTATATTGAGCATCCAGTCAAACTCACTAACATGGCACCAAAATTCTTATTGTCCGGAGCTTAACTGTTTACACTGTATGAATCCAGATATGAGTTGTACTACAGGGTTTGTTTTCATGTGCTTAGCAGTGGTAGTTTTAGCTGAACAGACTGCCTGGGCATCTCCATCTGCTGATCGAGTTCATGTAGGTGACTCGGATGTTCTCTATGTACTTAAGTGTGGAGGAGTGAGTTGTTTACATGGCATCACAAAATTAAGTCATTCAGAAAAGGCTGTTTAATGGTGAGAAGATAAAGTGGAAAACACATTCTTAAGATAGCATACACTTTAGCTGGCATAGATTTTATTAGGTTAGACTCCATTAACTGGCAAAGTCTGCTTTTCCTGATGTCACTTCTACAAGCCATGTTATTACAGTGTGCATGTCTGCCTCTCTGCTGCAGAATCTCAGCACAGGGAACATGCTGAGCGCCGTCCCCTACACGTAAGATGCTAAGTATAGAACCGCAAAAACCTGAGCTATCCCTTTAAGTCTTAAATTTGTAAATGTCTTGTTCAATTTATAAGCAACTATCCTCAGCAGTAAGGAATGGACCAAGAGAGCTTGTAATGAAGGGCGCCAGTGTTATTTCAAGAAACCTCTGATGAATTTAGTGTTCAAAACAAAAAACACACAATTAAGAGTAGATTAATGAACTTTATTCACATTGTTATCCAGACAGAGGTAGCAGGACAGTTTAAGGACACACTTTTTATTTTTACTTTTTAAGGACAAGTGTTTATACTGTTCAATCATCTAAAAACCCTCCCAATAGAATGAATATTAATTCATTAATGTATAATGATGAGTTTTGCTTTTGTGCAATGAAGGATCTAGATATTGAATCATAGCTAGATTTTATCCACAACATTGCCCTTCAAGTAATCATGATGAATGACGTCAGAAGAAGAAAAGGCTGTGTTAGGTTTCCTGGTCACTGAATTAAAGGCCACTGTTTCCTACAATAACAGACCTTTACTTCTCAGCTTTTCAATCAAAGAACCACCATTATTGTCACACAACATCATATTCAGCTTGTGCTTTTGCCTTTTTTTCTGGGTCTTGGCTATTCCACCAACACAAGTACCACTTCCAGACATCTCTGTCCACTGCTTTTCTCTCATTAACTGCCAAGGCATGAGTCATGTAATAGTTGCTGTGGCAGACAACACGTCCTATAAAGAATGAAACCAGCCTCAGGAGGTCCACTATGTGATTCTTTCAGAGCCAAATGGGCCTCACATAATAGATATTTGATAAACTCATAATAAGACCCTTACTAAAAATGGCAACTATTGTTGCCTATACAACAAAAGAGGAAAGGACATGTAATATAATCAAAATCTCATGTGGGTTTCAAATGGTTTTGGTCAATTTTCATTTAGATCTTAGTCCTATTGGTCTGGTGGTCATTTATTTTCAAAATTATTTCATGTTACAGATTACTTCCATTCTCACATGTGAGGGACAAACCAAAAGCAGGTAGTTACAAGTAAAGTGATTTGAAATTTCTTCACTTGTTAAAGATCCTGTGTGTAACTTACTGTATGTTTCCAAAATATTGATGGTGCATATCTCTTATGCTTCCACCTTTCCTCCATCAGCTGTGATGTACACAATTTCCCCATGAGGACATGAGTGTCGCCTCAGACACAAAAACAAAACACTTCGATACTGGAAAACACAGAGTGGCGCTGATAGGAAAAAATGGAACAAAACATAAACAAGCTTTTTTTCCTTTGTTGTTTTGAAAAAGTTTCAGGCATCGTTTCAGGAAATGTCTCCATCCACACAAACCCAACGGAACAACTCAAAACGATGTAGTACATATGCCAGGCCTGTAAGTGACACTCTAACGCTGCTACACCAAAAACAGAAGAGAAGTTGTCCAACTGTAGAGAGAGAGACTGTGACCACACAGACAACACAAGAATGAGCTGTAGATGTGCAGTGCACAAAGGATGTGTGGAACAATCACTAATCTGTAGTAAATAACTGAAGTAAAAACAGTGTCAGTGAAAACAACTTTAGTTTTTTCCTCCATTTTTTTTCACTCCCATTTCTGAATCCTTTAATAAACTCATTTGTAATGCACATTTGTAAGTTACACACTACAACTTTGAAGTAGCCTGCAAATGACTTGCAGGATTTTACTAGACAGGTGATGAAAAAAACATCCCACACATGAGCCAATGCTCCACAGAAAACTGTTTTATTACCAACAAGGTAATGTTACCTAATGTTTTTGTTCTTGTGTGTTTGTATGGCTATTTGTATGTAAATGGAAGAAAAGATAAAAGGCTTTCAAGGTGAAAATGTCCACCCAGCATGACATGATTTCAGGACTTTCCTGCAGACTCTGTTCAACTGCAGTTTAGCTGCAGCAGCAGATATAGAAGTATACTATATACTATATACATATACTAATCACTAGTCATAGTCATATACAGAAGAGAAGCAGCTCATTGTAAGAAGAAAAAATACTATTTTTAATGATTAATGTTTCCTTCACCAACAAGAACATCTATAGTCTTTGTTGGTCAGTGCACTTGCTGGGAGATGCCCCATATTGACATGAGCATCACAACTGGATGCAATCATGAGGTCAGAGGTCATGATGCTTGCTGCAGTGAAGCACCAAGAACCAAGCTGAGGGAAGAAAACACAACAGACAGATGAGAAATGATGAAGAGGGGTGTATAAATATCATAGTGATGTAATTTGAAGGTTTGAGGTCATTGTTTCGTGGCCCACTCTCTGAACCACTTTGCGGGAAGGCAAAAAGTTTTTCCTTTTGTTCCTTTTAGGGGGGGCTTTGATCAATACACCCCAGCTTTCTGTAAACTTTAGTTAGTGTACTGCTGCTGAAGAGAGATGGCAAGGTGGAACAATTGCTTTAAAATACCCAGACAGAAAAAAAGAATACGTCTGGTTTGTGTTCAGGGCTTGTACTGGGTATTTTATAAGACATGATTGTGATTTATATTCATTTCTTACAACTACCAGTAGCTTAATCTACTTTGCATGCAAATTGCATGCTGTGCAAGTTCCTGGTCTGTGTTAAATGAGTAAATGTGTTCTTTTTGTTGACCATTAACAATAAAACTAAATTATCAAACATTTGGTTACACTTTTTACTTATAATGAGCACTCCATTTGGATAATCTAAGTGCATTTTAAACTTTTAACTCTTCTTTGTTATTAGTTCATATTTTATTGTACTGGAGTTTCTTACCATTTAACTTTTGGTTGTTTTACTTCCTGTTAAAGTTTAGTTCCCTATGATAGTCTATTAAATTTTACCTATGCCTAAGTATCTGGACTACCATTTTCTTTACTTTTCAAATCAAAATCAAATCAAAAAAAAAAAAAAAAAAAAAAAAGATATGGTGATGTATTCAATGCAATGGATTTTAACACTTGCCAGACCTTTGTTCACTCCGGCTCAGACCAGCAGATAAGAGACACCATGAATCTAACCTTCTGGATGTAAACTACCTCTTCTACCTCATGAGTAAAAGTATACATTAACACCAAAATGAGACTAAACAACATACAGTAAGCCACCATGTTCTCACACCTTTAAAAAAAAAAAAATTCAACTTCTAAATGTAAAAAAAAGCATGGCAATGAGGGATGATCACAGGCGGACACAGCACAGCAGTGTTTTATATGTGTATTTAATATCATAAGCCTAAACATATCTATCATGTTTAACTGTAGTGTAGCATAGATCAAAGTTTTATCTGTGGAATCTGTGTGTCATATTCAAGGAGAAGAGATGGCGAACCAGCTCATAATTAAGGATTTAGAATTCAGTCATCATTTCTGCTGATTAATGAGGCTCTGAGGGCAGACATGCTGCTTCCCCATAAACATGTTTAAATGCACAGCAGCAAGGAGATGTTACAGATTATTTTGATAACATCCTAGTTCTAATAGTTAATTAAAATCACCTTCGTTTTGGCTTGACAGTAATATCTTTATTCATCATTCCTTGAACTATTGATTGACAATTTGTTTGCTGCTCAGCAAAAGCATTTTTAGTTCATTTAGTATTCGTATGATTGTGTGAGGTATGGACTCACATATTCTTTGACTAAAAACTTTGACTAAAAAGTTTACTGTAAGATGATCAGATGCAGGAGCGAATGCTGACAGTCAAAACACAGACACACGCTTATACACAAGGAAAGACTTCTACAACGAGGACAGATGGAGGGAACCCAAAGATCATGGACACACACTTTACACTGATGCTACATCACACATCTATAATTTCTAGTATGCAGATACATGTGTTCACCTCCTAAAGTGTTAACTCAGCTTAGTTACACAGTAAGTAAACATAAACCAAAACCTATAATGTCTTCCACTATAGTTGTCCTTTCATTGGCCAGTGGTCAAAGAAATAGAGGATTGTTTGTTTTCATTTATCTCGTATTCACATAACGCATTTGGGTCCACATTATTGCTTTAGACAATAGTATTTATTTAAAGCAGCAAAAACAGAACCAGAATAATTAAGCATTATGTCCCTTGTTGTGACATATGTAGTTATCATCTCTATGCAAATAGAAATAAAACGGAAGCATATTGTGGGTGCCCTAATTTTGCTCTTGTTTGCTGAATGTACAGTACTGCAGTGTTCAACCTTGTTTAGCATCTTGTTTGCCCATTACTGAGATTAAAAAAAAGAATAAATTTCTGTTTTATTAAACATCAAGAAGGATAGTGACACAAATGGATAACAGTCAGAAATCACAGCTTGCAAATCTCAAGTAAATGGTGCAGAAACAATTAACTGCATTTGGTTGAATCCAGAGTAGGTGCCATATTTTTGGCTGTCCTGAGCAATTATTCTTTAATAACCTTTCAGCACAGTCTTAATCAAGTGATCTGGAAGAAAATAAAAAGGTGACAATTCCCAATAATTATTTAAAAGCAAAAAATATTGAGGTTGAGAGTTGGAGAGGAGGCAATAGATCATGACTAATCTCACACAAACAGAAAGAACAATAGGACAATATTTATGAGAGATATAATAAGCTTACAATTCACGAGTCACAAAGAAGTTTAATGAAATATACATGTAAACTACAATCAAAAGAAAAGTTTAGAAAATGGATTTGCATTAATTTCGAGGACGGAATGGGGAATTTATAAGGATAAGTCAATTTAGAAAAATGCGAGAGCCTTAAAAAACAGCAGTTAGTCACACAGGGCTGCTGTGGAGCCCCTTTATATTGTGATTGTAATGAAGGTCACTGCCAGTGATGACCTTCTACCAGACAACAAAAGTATCATTCACAAAGCTGCCTAAGGAGTCATACAATCACTTTATTTTCATTTGTACAGTGGTACGACCACTACAGAACCAAACTCTTCTTCCTCAAAGTCAAAGGGAACTTGGCGGGGACTCATTAACTGGTCTGCTATGGGTTGAAGAATATAGCAAGTGTATACAAAGTAATAAAACCCTGGCACTGTAACAAATTGTTCCATGAGAATAAATTTGTGTAGTTAAAAAGCAAGCAGGTCCTGTTTGGTCACAGTTGTAAAAACACAGTCACAAGTTGCTGATAAAAGCATAGGTTTAAGAGCAGGGATTATGTCATAATAAGCAGCACTGCATGAAAACACAATAGATATCAGGTGAATACAGAATACCACAGTTCGTTTGGGCCATAAACACGGTCTGCATTTTCCATGAACTGTGTCTGGTGGCCAAGAAAATAAGGTAGGGGGAAGCACGGCTATTAGAGCACCAATATGAAAATGGATGGTGTGCTGTTTTTTTTTTTTGTTTTTTTTTTCCTGTCACCATTTTTTTTCCTGTCACCGTTTCACAGTTTTTACAGCTTTAGCCCAAAAATCGTCTATTACAAATTAAAGGACAAATGTGAACCTTCACATTACAGCCACTCTGCTGAGGCATACACAGAGTGTGTAGAGAGTTCAGGTTTGTATCTCCTCATGATGCTGAAATGTAAAAAGCCTATGCATCCCCAGGATTGGGCAAATGTCTTCAAAAGTAGATATTATTTCTGACATATAACAGCCAAAGGCACAAAAGAGTGGATGTGAACATTACAGGCATAAAAAGGTTCAAGGTTCAGGTAAAGTTAAAATGCAAGTGGTGTAAATGTTTAAACATCAAACTTTCGTGAGTGCAAAAGTAGCTGACTTAGAACCAATCCAGTAATTCAAAATAAATGAATTGACTTATTTTAAGCTACAGTTGGTATTTTGTTTCTGAAGCACTTTTTAATATATATATTTTTTTTTTTCTTTTTTTTGGTTTGGTTGAAAACATAGTGAAGAAGTCTGGAAAATGTAATTGCAGGCTACACTGTTTTAAGAGCAAAATGGCAAAGGAAACAGTTGGTAAAACAGTGAATCAGCATGAGAAGGAAGTAACAGTCACTGCCTTACTAGGCAGACCAACTCCCCCAGCAGGTGGGTGAGCAGCATGACCCAAGTCTCAACCTGTGAAGTAAGTGCTGTGTGCCGGGCACCAAAATATCACACAGCTGGGCAAAGTTAATTTCAAGGTCAGGAAAATACCTAATGGGCATAGCAGCTAGTCATGCATGTTCCCAAAATGCAGCATGTTAAGGTCGTTCCATTTGGTGATAACTTCTTTTTCCAAGCCTATATATTTAATTTCAATATTGAACACAGCTCTTTTGAAATCTTAATCTTTTCATTCCCTTTGAGTATTTCACCAGAAAAATAAAATAAAAATTCAGGAGGAATGTGAAAAAAAGATTATATCAAAGCATCCGGGCTACAAATGCAATGTCTGTGTTTTCATACTTGTCAGGTTTGTTTTCTCTGGCGTGTTGTATTTTTTGTTTTGTGCTTTTATTCTGTGAGTATCTGTGCTGCGGTATGAATATCAACGCCACTTTAGTTTTTACTTTCTCTGTCTGACTTTTTCCCTGAGGAACCGTAGGTGTCACAAATATTAGAACATAGAGGATATCCAGTAAACATAACTGCTGTTTCGGTGCATCGGTGCTCTGCAGCATTTCAATGGACTTTTTGAAATGTGAAAAACCATCTTATGTTTAGAGCTGGAGAACGGCAGTCCACACAACATCCACAAAACTAAAACATATCCATCAGTCACTCCTAAGGTGCGTGTCCAGCACAACATGTGTTGCGAGTGCTTCTTTATTATTGAAATAGGTCAAATGTATTAATTTTTGAGCTTAATATCTCCATTGAGATGAGAGTTTAATGCATGATACTTTTGCTCACGCCAAGTACCAACAACACATGGAAGGTACACATTCGGAAATCTGCTTCTGTCAGTTTATCTGCAGGCTAGAAGCTAATAATGAACTTATCTTACCCCAGGCAACCAAATGTGACACCTCATTCCAACGCCTCGGAGCTGGGCAGGCATGTGTGTGTGTGTTTGTGTGTCAAAGATAGAGATTGGTGGGAGAGTTACATGGAGGCTGCATTCTAAAGCTGACCTTGACTTTGCCTGTATTCTCCACCCTTTCAAAAGAACCACCCTCTCTCTCTTGCAATATGGTAATTCACACATCCACTTAAGCAAGAAAAAATCTTTTTTTTTTTGCCCTGCCACTACCCTGGATTGTTCTGAGATGGCAAAATACCATCAAGAGGCATATATTCATTATCTGTCATCATATTCATTTCTATGCTAATGAGAAACCTGTTCCCACTGAAAATCTGTTTTCAGACCCTCAAACAGAAGTAAGTGGTGATCACATATTGTTTGTTTTCGAGGTTTGCCTTTAAATGAGAGAAGGCATTTCCAACACTGTGCTACATGCAGGCTGTGTTCCATAAATCATATTGTATCCCAAGCAGTACCATGCAAATACTAACCTGTTTGATCTGCAGCTCCCTGTGCAGCCTGAGCCTCTCAGCCCTGCAAAGTTACATTAAACAATATCTGAGTGGAGAGGGGGAGAAAAGGCTGCTTTGATAACCAATGATTGATGGGGACAGCAAAAGCAATATTACACTAAAATGTTCTTCCTTTTCTTGAAATTTTTTGAAAATAATTTTAAATAAATAAGCCTGTTGGGGAGGCTCAGCCAGCCCACTCAGTCCATTTGATGTTGTTGTCTGCAGAGAGGTATCAGACGATGCTTGAAAAAAACACGGTGGACTGATTTGAATTTTGACAGCAGTAGCACAAGCAAAAATTAACATATTGGGAAAACAAGTGAGGAGGGCTTTTGCTAATCCAAGAGTCAGAGAGCTGAGGTCAATCAACTGAGGAGGTTGAAACGATGAGCAAGATACACTGATCTACAGAGACAAATTTAAATGGATTAAAATCCAATGAAAAATTATCTTCCATTATCTGTAGAAAGGCAAACTTTGATTAACTAAGTTTGCATTCAGGAGTTATTTTTGATCATATAACAAGTGTAATGATGGACATGATAGGTCAAGAATTTGACTCAGCATGCATACAGTACATATATATAGTATATAGCATATACAACATGATAAAACTATTAAATGTCCTCTGAGGCTCTGTGGAAAACATTAGGGTTTTCTGAGATTCTTGCTTTTTTCATACAAAAATTAATGAAAGCTGACACAAACAACTGGCAGCCTCCCATTTGCATTTAAACTGATTTTGAGTGGGGAAACAAGGGGTGTAAAATTTTGAGTGACAATCAAATACCTCTTTCAAAGGAAAATGGTGGAAGGAAAAATGTATTTGGATAAATTCAAATACTCATTTTCTTGTGGTTTAATAATGTTGGGGAATTTACAAGACAATAAAATTGTCAGAATTAAGATAGCACATTGACGACTGAGGAAAAGTCAAACTTATCAGCATTTACAATTTTCATTTTCTTAATTCAATAATTTAACATTCTCTCTTAATTCAAAATTTGTCAAGTGTCTTGAGGAAAAAACGTCCAGTCCTAAAACCATGTTATTAGTTGTGTATCCTGCCTGAACCCAGCATAGCTGCATGTGTTTGTTAGAGACTCTCAGATGAATGAACCAATCACATTTTGATTTACAGTGGATGGGACCAAGAATTATTGCCTTAGGCTTTTCCCTAAGGCTCAAAGCCAAAGCTGTCTCATAGGGTTTTCCTTTTGTCTGTGCAGGGTTTTAAACTACCCCAGAAAACTGCAACTTCTGTCTTCTATAAGAAGGTCCCTGGTTCATTCCTGCATTTTGGCAGCTGAAAAGCCGTCCTTTGAGGACATACAAGTTTAATATTTACAATACTGTGAATAAATATGGGCTTGGCAGCATATTTACATTTAAAAGTGTTCGTGTTTTAGCTGACTTTATCAGTTTTCTTTGTATGTAGCACATTACATTATATTTATTATTGAGTTATAGTTATTGTCTCAGAACTGACAAAGATCATATTTCTTACTTAGCACATAATTCTTGTCATGTGTATATTTCATGTTAAATTAATTAACTTAATTGTACGCCTTTTCTTTCTATCTTTCTTTCTGTTTTGTTAAAGTTATAGTTTTTACTCAGCGATTTGTTTTATCTTATTGCTTGTCATCCTCTCCATGTGCAGACAGCCAGCAATAAATATGGTTGTCTGGAAAAAATAAAATCAAATCAGTTGTTCATAGTCTTTGCAATACTGTAATAAACATGATCAATTACTTTGTTATGACCAAATGGAATAGTTGGCTGACATACCTGTCACTAACAACCCTCTCTACCTTACTCTTCAGCGTGTTTTGTGTCTTTTGAGGGTGGATAAATTAATTTATTGGTGTTGTCAGATATGAAAATGATTTAAATAAATAAATATTTGAAAAAAAAAGTGCTTCAGACACAAATTATGAACTCAAATTAATTTTTTTTCAAAGTGCACTTCCCATTTGATAATTGGTGACTAGTTTTTCCAAGTCTGGAAAGTACAGCTTTTATGAGTGAAGCCAGTACCAGAAACCTGTGGCCTATTCTCTTGAATGGCCATCACAGTATAGATTTACTGGTTGCAGAAAAGTAATCCTTTTGAGATCACCAGTGTAAGATCTTCTTAAGAAATTAAAAAACTGAAGAGTTCATGATGGCAGCTCACAAAACAATGGGTGACATCACATTGGGTTGCCATGTGTCTGCAGGATCTGCAGGATCTGACTTAAGGGATTAATTGTTGCATGTAACAAATAGGGCAATAAAAGCAGACATGATGTGTTTACCTTATCAATTAATGCATTACTAATTAAACAACACTATAGTATTTTTAGTCTAAAGATAAACTGAATAAACCACTCAACATACCTTTGAGCAAGGTTAAATAGTATCTCTGTATGGGTCTGTAATAAACATTATTATCGATCTAACTTTTGTGAAGTCAATAAATTTGTCAGTGACAGCAGAGTCCTAGTCAATACGTTATGCTTCAGAACAGATATGGCCACTTGTATTTGTTTGAGGTTCGGAGATATGCATGCGCCTCAAATCGTTATATGCATGTTGAGTAGTCATTTTACCTGGGGCCGTTTGGCTTTAACATTATTGAATACTGTAGATATTCAGCCCTGTTGGTGACTGGCTGAAGACACATTCACAGGACTTTCAAAGGCTCTATGTAATTATGTCTATACCACTTGGCCCCAAATTGAAAGAATGAATATAGGCCTATATTTCCTCTGAATGCTGTCGTTTAAGAAGCTTTTTATGTGAGTAATAAAGCAGGGGCTGTCACCCTCTGTCACTAAGGAGTGAATCATTTCCCAGGGAAGAGAAAACATCTGTTCGCAATTGAAGAGCCTGCCTTATGAGAAATAGTGGCTTTTCACATGATAATCCGGGAGAGAAAAGGGTGAAATCGGGTCCGCAGTGTAGAGAAACTGGGTAATGGCTTTAGATATGTAAAGGGAAGGGGAAGTGAGGGATCTGCACATGCTCCTTCCCTCTACTGTGCTATTCAGCTTCATCTGAGTCATTGAGCTGGACCAGATGTGTAGAACTGTTTTACACAAATTGCTTCAATTACCTGTGTGGCAATAACAATCATGTAACAGATGATTACATGCATATAAAGACTTTCATACTGACACTGATTCTCATTAGATGTATATTTCTCTGTCAGAGAAAAACCCTAGAGGAGGTGCTATAGGTCTCTATCAGATCACTTGCTTAATGCTGAAAGGCTGTGATGGAATAATTGCACTAGAACAAAAGAAAATATGGTACTCAATACCACAGCTTTGGCCTTGGGTCATGGCCCCAACCAAGCAATAAGGGATGAATGTCAGGTGTTACAGAAACTGGCCTCTCCAATTTTTCTACACTGGTCTGTAATGGTTCAACAGTAATTGAACAGTAATTACAATAATTATTCATTGAGAATTGGTTTGTAATACACACACTTTAAAAAGCTTTTCTTTATTATGAAGATTTAATAATAATAATACTAATAAATCATTCAATGACACTTATCCATGCAAGACTTTGGTAAGTAGCTTGTTCTTCTTTACTATGCCATTCTTCGTGTCGTTTGATCACTTTAAGCGCTGTGGTAGTCGGTGGTTTTAGAGATATGCCTGACAGCTACTTTTACCGTTTGAAGAAGTGTTTCTTGACCATTTTGTGATTGCTCCGTGTGCAATTGCCTGCCTCTGTCTTTCCAGGATGGTACTTGAGTGTGAATTATGTACCTCTGCTCCTCTATTCCTGGTTTAACTCACTGTTTTAAACTGAGGTATCACCCCAAAGCCCTGATGCTCCGAGCTGGGACACTCTAATAACCTCCCCATAAATGGACAGTAAATCTGAGGCCGTATAAAACACAACCTTATAAGAGGCGATCATTTGGAAGTGCTCACATCCTTGGCCTCACCATCTCCTCTGTCTGTCTTTTTTCTTTCCTCACTGTACTTGTCTATCTCCCTTTTTATCCCCACTACTTTGTTTTCTCTCCTCCTTTCATTCTGTCTCACTTCCCTGCTGCATCACTTCTCATCGAAATTACTGCAGGCACTGCTGCAGAATCTGAACTACACCTACAGGCTTGACTAGAAAGGTCAACAAGCTGCTTAAAATGAAGAACAGCACAGTAGTAATCTGCTCTCTCCATCTCCTCTTTCTTCTCTTCTTCCTGTCTTTACTTCATTTTTTATTCTCCTCCCTGTTGTTTTCTTTCTTGGTGACGCAGTGTTTTGCAGTATGTGTACTTCTGTTTATTGATTTCTTCATCTCTTATTACTCTCTCTCACTCATTTTCTACCATTTTATACTCCACTGGGGGTCGCAGGGGGCGCTGGTGCCTAACTCCAGCTGACATGGGGCGAGAGGCAGGGTACACCCTAGACAGGTTGCCAGTCCATCACAGGGCCATCTCCTATTAGTCAATTTTTATTTTTTTCTATCTGTATCTCTTTCTGCACCTTTTCTTACAACCCCTTTTTTTTAATTTCAGGTCTTTTTCACCCTCTTTGTCTTTACCTTCTTCTTGTCTTCTAGTGGATATGCAGGTAGTCTTACTTCCTGAACAAACTGAAAGTATTGACAAAATCAAGCCACTTCTCATTGTCCATTCTTCTTCTGCTTTGTTTCTTTTGGTCTTCCTTCATCACCACTTAGCTTTGTTTTATTTTCTCACTCTTTAATGTATTTTTCTCTTCCCCTTCACTCTTGGTTCCCCCTCCTGTGGTTCTTCTCACACTCGGGCTCAGGCGGGATGTGGTTGCGAATATCAAACAGGTTGTCTGCTTCTGTCTTCAGCCTCTGTGGCACCATAATCGAAGAAACAAATGTTTGTTTGTTTTTTTGTTTTTTTTTTTCAAAAGTTTCAAATAGAGATTTGCCTTTCATTTTCACACACTGCATTTCATCTGCATCTATCCTTCTTTGCGTACAGTCTGGCTTTATGCTTAACCTTGAAAATAAAGATAAAGTATGAGAACAGAAGTACATGTAACTAGATCGTAATAAAACAGAGTCCAGTTTATATTATACATGATATATGCAAATATATATGTATATATGTGTGTGTGTTCTTGTACTTGTTGCAGAGTGAGGACCAAAAACCGTACAAACCCCACAGAGTGAGGACATTTTGACAAAGTGAGGACATTTTGGCTGGTCCTCACTTTCTGTAAAGCTTTTTAAAGGGCTCTTTCAGGGTTAAGACCTGGTTTTAGGGTTAGGGTTAGAATTGGGTTTAGGTTAGGGTTAGGGGAAGGGTTAGGCATCTAGTTGTGATGGTAAAGGTTAGGGTAAGGGGCTGTTAAGGAATGTATTATGTCTATGAGGGTTCTCACTTTTATAGAAGCGCAAATGTGTGTGTGTGTGTGTGTGTGTGTGTGTGTGTATTAGTTTATACTTCAGTGAAACTGAATTTCACTAACAGACAGATACTTACATACAAGAAATTGTGCCATATTTTTGGAGTAGGTAATAATGACAATCATATCTTTTTGAAAATGACTTTTGTTTTTGCTATCATTGAAGTAATTATGCTGAACTTTTCAGCCTTATCTTTCAGATAACAGATTTATTTTTGTAGTTGGTCATTCAGATACCAGCTCCTGTACACATTTACCTGAACATAATATTCATGCCAGATGTGCCCTTCTACTCCGAAATCCATCGGGAGATCTTCCTGAACTGCAATTTTCCAAAATCCTACCTAAAGAGATGAGGTATTTTAAAACCTGTAAATACCAACAACTTCTCAATTACTTCTCAAGGCCCTAAAACTCTCCAGAATCTGGCAGGGCATTCAAACAGAATTAGATTGCCCCCTAGTGTTTACCACAATAAGGGATCGTGTGAGTGTGTACAGCTGAGGTGCGTGTGTGTTGTACAGTGACAATGACAAAGTTGAATGGTCTGTCACTTTGCATAGGTGCTAACAGAGCTGGGCTTTGAAAATTCATAGATGAAATGATGAGCCTCCCAAAAGGCTTGGGCAATAAGAAACACACATTTTGGAGAGTAGACTTAAAAACACTTGAAACAATCCATAAAATCTGATTTCTGAAGGTACTGTAATGTGCAGCAGAGCCAGATGTGGAATTTCTGTTCCTAAACTGCATGAATGTTGACATCAAAAATCAGATTACGGCTTTGTGAAATAACACAGTCTCTCTGTCATGTTTCCCAGCAGCGATGATGTATTTTGTTCGTACTGGAGCATATGGCCATTCAGTCATTCAGCTGCACACGCTCACTTCCAGCTGTGAGTGCACTCTTCTTCAATCCTCACATGTTGACACGTACATTTCTCATGCACAGTCAATCTCTCATTTTCTAAGAGCAGACTGTTGTGAAAAGTTTTGTCATTAGATGCGACTCTGAACTTAGCTGAGACAGGTTATCTATCTCAGCGGAAAACCTTTTTTCATTTGCAGTATTGCAGCTGGTGCCTTCACAAATAAGCTACTACTTTTTAAATTCATACAGATTGGGTGCTTTCCTGTTATAAAATTAAACCAAAAACAGAAGAAATTGATTAGTAAACGTAATAGGTAACATATTTTATTTATTAAAGTGTTTGTACCAGTTTAAATATGCATGAGTAACACATGCATCAGTAATAGTAGGATCAATTTTATTTTATTTCAATAAAATAAAGATGATAAAGAATAACCTTCTATAACGCCATCTGCCTTGTCTGGTTGGGATAAGAGAAATAGTGAGGTACAGAGAATAGGAAGGAGAGGGAAAGGGGGAGATAAAGGGAAATAAGGAGGCAGGATAGAGACAGAAGAGAAAGACCAGAATCAGATATATAACAGTTGTATCAAGGTAGGTTTTAGACAGGACACTCCTGAATCAGTTATGACATAGTACGACAGTGTAATTTATACAAGCATCAGCAGAGATTGTTGGTAAAACATTATTCCAGTATGAACTTTAATTATAGCATAATATTAATGACAATAACACTACTGGAAGTGATAATAATAATGGCCTCAAAACTGGATCTGGATGCTGCAGCCTGCAAGATGAGGACAGAGAGATAGTGTGATAGAGAGAGAAAGAGAGAGAGAGGAAGGAAAGACACAAACCAGGGAGAAAAAGAACATGGTTAATGACATCTCATGAACCCTGAGTGTGAAGGAGTGAGTATGAAAAAGTGAAATAAGAAACAGAACCCTGATATGTTCTCAACCCCAGGCCACAAATAAGACCTATAATGATCACTTCCTTCTTTCTTTAGACCAACCTCGTCTTAAAAACTCCCATAATTAATGTCTATTATAATAAGTCTCAAAACATTTATAGTCAACCATTTCTAAATTAGAAAAGTCCCCAGGCTCAGATTTTTATTTTTTTACCACATCGTGGTAGAAAACTCAGAAGACACAATAACCTTCATAACTGCTTATGTTTTTAATTAGATTTGACTAAATTGAGAAGTTTGGCTTCTGGAGGGAGGCAATAATTTCGGTTATTTTGGCCACAGGCCAGTGGCAAGTGCTAAACAGAAAGTGGCACAGTTTGCTGATGATGTTCTTATTTACTTGTAAGAACTTGAAATAAAATAATCTATAGTTATAGTCTATTGTTCTGGATAAATATCAGATCATCCGTTTAATATAGTAAAAACACAAATTATTTTATTGCCTCAAAAGACCTGCAAGATTAATCATTCTAACTCATTCATTCTAACTAACAATGTAAATCAAATCACTAACGTAATTATGAAACATACATGTCCCACCTTGATCACTTTATTTTGGCAAAATGACAATGACAAAATGACAAAAGCAAGCTTGGCAGCAGGACATAGGCTTTATTGGAACATATGAAAGCCATGGAAGTAAGTCCCATGACTTGACAAAAGTGCATGAAAAGAGAGGGTATCTCAGAGAAGAAGCTTTTAGACATATTTGTGTGTAATATAATGAACTCCATCACAGATGGATGACTGTGTTTGACTAAGACATAATTGTTCAAGTTTTCAAAAGTCGAACTAAAGCCAAAAATGAATAAAACATATGCAGGCCTGCATCATTAGCAAAAAAATAATAATTGTGACCAGACTAGACCAGAGCAACATCAGTCCTTTGCAGAGAGCACAAAATAAATCAGTTTTGTGTGAACATTTTTGTAAAACTTAGATAAAAACAGCAGCTGGGACAGAGATGGGGCCAAAATTAGTGAAAACAGATGGATTCAGAGATGGCTTTTTTTAAAAAAGTGTTAAAAGATTTAAATTAAAGAGAAACTGCCAGTAAACACACAGTAGTTAACAACTCTT
Organism: Brachirus orientalis; assembly: GCA_016785285.1. NCBI lineage: Eukaryota > Metazoa > Chordata > Actinopteri > Pleuronectiformes > Soleidae > Brachirus > Brachirus orientalis. The sequence continues at coordinate 2,460,439 of JAFBJR010000425.1, forward strand.
CAAATATCAGAAGCAAACATCTGAAACAGTGCTTTTAAAAGCTAAGAGGCAAAACAGTGTAATGAGTGGATGTCTGCAGAGCTTCATTTCAGGGTTGTCGAAAAAAATTTCCCCAAATAGAATTTGGTTCTGAAAAATAAGCAGGAGTCAAGATCAAATTCTCTAAAAACTAACATAATGTAACGCAAAATGTCCACCTTCTTGTTTCATATATTATTAAGAAATACTTTACATCTGTCTTATTGTTGATGGTTTTAAATAGGTTTCTAGGATTATGTTTTCTATCAGCTGCTTGCTTCTTTGCCTGAACACTGATCAGCAGAGAATCAGTAAGTTAATATTCCCTTCATTTCTGTTCTTAAAAAAATCTTATTTATTATTTATTAATTATTAATTATTTATTTATTCATGCTAGGGAATAAGACAAGTCCAAATGTAGACATCTAGGCCTATTAGAACATTGGGGTTGAGGTCTGGTGGTGTCAGGCTTGACAGAAACTAAGAATGAAATTAGGTTCAGGGGGTGTGGGTTAAGGTGGGGATTCACATGTATCATATCAAGAAAATATGTTAAGGAGAAAGTTTAAACAGATGAGAAAAAAACTTTAATATACAAAAATAAAAGTATACATATATGCACTTAACATATCAGTAATTTAGTTCACAACAGTGACACCGTCCAAAGATTTAAATGTGATGATGTGATGCCTATAGTTAGTTTGCTTTCTTCATATGTCAGATGTAAGAGTTGAACAAGAAGACCGTTGAAAGTGTACTTTATCAATACACTGTCATAAAATTCAAAGCTGAAACTACACACGTTATACAATCTGTTTCCTCCTGTTAAAGACCTCGGACCTTTTATATTTTACACCATGTTTCCTCCATTCTACCCTCTCCCTCTTTGGGATGAGCAGAAACATGGAACGGGGAGGACAGGATTTGGGGAGGATGCCATCTTCTGCAATCAGCTGTGCAATCAGACGCCTGCTCAGATCCTGACAGTGACAAATATGGCTTTTAATGTCCTGCTGCTTCATGTTAATTGCATTTCTCTGCAATTTGATGAGCGTGACGCAGAGCGACCATTGGAGTAACAATTAACTGCTAGTGGCACTTATGGTGTGCAGCTTCTGCAGCTCAGTTTTGTTGTGTTCATGGTTGCCAGGTCTGCGGTTTATGTATGGAACTGGGCTACTTTTGAAATGCTGCTGTGCATTGAATTATCTTTTTTTTTGTGTTCTGTTTGAGTACACCCAGCCATTATATATTTCTAATGACATGATAATTAACAGCATTAACCACAAGGTAATCTAGTTGCCTTGTTCATGTACAGTATATCAGAATCTTGACAATGTGGGTATTTGGTGATATTTGATGAAAGTACACAGATTTCTTAAATCAACAAGGTGACACTGGAAAGAAATCTGTCTATGAAACTGTCTTTTTGCAAAGTGCTCTTGAATCATGTGCTCATTAGAGTTTGTCCATGCAGCTTTTATTAGACTAGCGCAGAGCAATATTTTGAAGCTGCTGTGTTTTTATCATTCACCATAACAATAATTACAGCAGTCTGGATGCTGTTTAAACAGTGAAATATCTTTGTGGTTTGGTCTATGTTGGCCAAAAATATACCTGATTTTTAAGACATATATTCCTTAAACTACAGTACACACATGCCAGTAAACAAATTTGCACATTAAAGGTTTCCTTTATTCTAGGATACGTTTGACCTGTACTGCTTTTCTTACAACAGGCCTTAAGTGAAAAGATAAACATGCATGTTTTTGCTGTGAACATAGAAATTTTTGCATATCATTTCTTTCTTCCCCCCCCCCCCCGGCTAATTTCAGGAGACTTCAGGCCAGGCAAACTGAACTGGCAATAAGCATTTGGCCCAGTCAGAGGTTGTTTAACCACAGTGTTTTTGTATCATTGCAGGTTCCTGAACATATAATTTACAGAGTCTTTGGACAAACACAACCAGCAGTTCTCAGTGGGGTCCATGTGACAATGACCCTGCTCCCAAACTGAAAAAAATGACATTTTTGTTGTGTGACTACAGTTCAATTAGAAAAGATTTCTTATGTGCATTCTGATGAAGACAACGTACTGTTATTATAGTAGTAATAAATACAAAATCAGTCATTGTGCTCCAGCTTTTTATTGTACTACTAGAAATGGTTGTGGAGAGCTATTAAGAGCTGACATTCTTAACATTGTGCATAGTTTGCAATATTTTGACAGGGCTGAAAGTTTGTTTGACCACAGAAAATGTGTCGGTGTGAAAAAGAATGCAATGGACAAAGGAGTTCTTAGTCCAAAGCTTTCTTTGTTCTTCGTGATGGCAGTGATGGTGCACAAACTATTTGTCATGTATTGACTAGATTCCTGATTCAGCTCTGGCTGTGGATCAGACAGGCAGGTGGCCCGGCCACCCTCAACTTGAGCCTCAGGCTAGCTCTGAGGCATTCATGCTGCCTTAACCCCACTGTTTGCCACTGGGATGGATGACTCTCAAACTGGGTTAGGGGATGCATTAATATTACATGATGCACAGCCTATTAGAAAATGAATTCTTCATACCAACAAAAAAAGAGAGTTTTAACTTTCCGACTGCCATTGGGGGTTAGGCTTTTACACACAGAGACTGTTCACCAGCATGATACAGCATACAGTAAATACTGTGTAGAAAGTATGGAAAGAGCCATTGTGAGATTTTTACTCTACAGTTTGACTGACATGCTCCTGAAGTGTCGACTGCAATAGAAAGATTCTTAGATCTGGTTAAAGTAGAACTTTGCAAGTCACTGTTTCTTTTTTGCTCTACTTAGGTCAGTTTCAGAGTACATATTTTTCCGACAATATCGTAAAAGTCTCTCCTTCTTTTTGCTGGCTCTGCCATGATGAACGTTAGAAATAATGCTACGGGTGCATTTAACTTATAGCTGGTAAGGGGTGTGTGTGTCTATAGTGGTAGTGCCATGAAACAATTTGTGTTTCTCACAAAATTGTTGTGATCCTAATATTGCAAGGATGGTTTTCTACTAACAGATGGCATGAAGAGTAGAGACAGAGTTGTTGACTGTTAAATTAGTAGAATAGTTCTGCTTTACTTTGATAGTATGTAAAGATTTCAATCAGCTCCTGTAACTTTGTAGTTGTACTGGGGGCAATTAAATAATGCTATAACACCTTGCATGAAATGACCAAAAGCCACAGTGGCATTTATGGTCTTTTAATGGGATTTTTCAAAAAATGATACACCGATATACTATAAATATATATCACTAGAATTAAACAAAACAAGCAAACGTCTGTTTTAGAAGGAGAAATATGAGGATTATGATCGGGTGCCAAGAGGGGAGGAGGAACTGTGGTATTGTATGAAAAAGTCAACACAGACAGGATCAGATTCATTTTGAAAGACAGGATAATTTTTTTTTTAATTTTTTTTTTTATTTGCATTAGTTAGGAAGTAGAACTATGGGTCACAGGGGCAACAGCGAGGCCTCTCCTCCTCCTCTCCCAGCCACCTCAACCAGCTTTATTATTATCATTATTATTATATTAATTGTAATATTTATTAATTTTGGTTGTCTTGTACGATTACAATAAGCGCTTTCTATTTTCTATTCCAATTGAAAGTGCTTTTGGAAAACAGGAGTAATATTTCCTTACTGTAGTTACTGGTGATCTGAGTTCAAAAGAGATAACAGAGAAGTTGTGAATGTGTGTTGTTGTTTGGCAGTAGACATGCCTTGTATAGTGTAAAAAAGCAGAAAGACTGTGGCACCGCTTCTTTTCAAACATTCTGATTAAGCCACTATGAGCTGATCGAAACTGAGTAGACTGCAAGAGACACCCGACAATACACATACACACATACGCGTATATGCAGACACACAGATACGTATGTCTCTCAGTCAGCCCATCATCCTAATCCACTGTGACATCACATTACCGCTGGAATTCAGCATTAGCCCACTCCCTCCACAGACACCGTTAATTAGGTTTGGACCAGCTTTCTCTCTCACACACACACACACTCACGCCCCTAGTCACCCAAAAATTCTGTTAACACACATTTCACACCCATATCCACAATTCCCCATATCTATTTGAACACACTATAAATAGATCAAATAAATAAAGAGACAACTGTGGTTTAGTAGAGAGTCCTCTTCCAACTAGAAGGTTGGGGGTTTGATCCCGTCTTCCTTTTACTCTAAATGCCTGTATGGTTCTGGGCAAGGCGCTTGACCCCATTTTGCTCCTGGCAGCTGTCAGCAGCCTGTGAATGAGTGTAAATGATATGTGATGGATTACTACTGCATATAGATGCTCTGTACGAATGTGTGCGTGTGTGTGGGTCTGAATGGTAAACTCTGTTGTTAAGTGAGTTGAGTGGTCATCAGGAGTAGGAAAAAAAAAGGGTGCTACATAAATACATGAAAGAAGTAGAATTAATGATTGGGTGATTGGAGGGTTGATCCCCTTGTGATTTTTGACAACAAAGGTCACCAAACATAAGCACATCATATATGTTCATGAAACTCAGAATAACAACATATGTACAGATTCATTAATTATTGTCATAGTAACCCCAAAGGTCAAAGCTCCATTTAATCACCGTTTTGTTTCATTCAGCGCAAATGAGCTTAACACGGAGCAAACATGAGTTACATCATCATTTTTGAATTTTCATATATACTTATTACTTTGGACTATGACTGATTAGCTGTAAAGTTAACCGTTATGTTCTCCAGAATCTATAACAGATTAAATAGATTGTCATTCATATTTAACATGGGTCTGGGGGGTTCTTTTATTACTTTTTTGTATTCATATTTAACAGGTTGTTCTTGGAAGTCTGTGTAATGTTTAGTATTGCAATGCAAATATTTATGCAAATATATTGCAATGCAAATATTTCCAGCTGAAGTACTTTGTGTATGAATGTGTACATGGGACGTGTGTGTCTGCACAACAGGCCAGAGAGGCAATGGCCTACACACATTAGTGAGTCACTTCCAGTGTTTTGGGAGCAGAGTGTAGCCAGCTATCTCTAGGTTTTTCATTTTTCAGTTTTAGGTACACACTGCCAGCCACTATTACTCAAAGAAAGTTAGCAGAGTAAATTATTCATTTACACAGGTGTTGGTGGTCCAACTGACATTGCAAACCCAGAACCCTCTGCTGATGAGCTGTTTACACAATCAGTCAAAACCTTTGATTATTCCCTTTTCAAAATTACACTTCTTCTTGTCAAAGTCAGTAACTGGGTTTTAAAACACCTCAAATACGCCCTACAAGATGGTCAGAGAGTAAAAAAAACTATTTTCCTTTAAGTGTTATATTGTCTTTTCTGAATTTTTAACAATGTCACAATAAAAATGTGACATTGTTGTCTTCCAAACAGCATTCAGCTGTGCTGTTCAACCCTTTATGTACTTAATGATATCCAATGATTTATGATGTTAAAAAGATGCTTTTTTTTTGGTTTGTTTGTTTGTTTGTTTTCTTTGCTTTATGTTTTCATTGTCATGTCATTCAACATGGCAGTCACCAAAGAGGGGCTGTCTTTTGATTCATCTGTTGCTTAAACTGAGTGATATGTGGTCTGGCAGTACTAGCCTAGTAAACTGCAACACGCACATTTGTTGACACATTTTGCGTCACTTTGCATACATCATCTGGATCATTTGTCTGATTGGTTGCACGTCTATCCAGTTGCATAAAGAGCCATTTTGATCTACATTGGATGGTCACACCTCTTGAAAGTGGAAGGGGACTGCACCCATTACAGATTCGTACATGTCTCCAATGAGATTGAGATGCAGTCTGGTATTAGCCAGGCCACAGCTAAATGACCGAAGCTTTCCCTAATCTGGAGTTTGCTTGTTCTCCTTATATCTAAATAGGTTCTCCAACTTCGTCCTGTTCTCAGCTTGAATGGGGTTCACTTCCTTCTGTGACCCTGATAGAAGAGAGATGGAATTTTCTTTAAATGTAAGGGCTCTGTGGGGTTCTCAGCAGGTAATTATGTGGACTCACCAGCCAATTTACTGGATATACAGGACACCTAATAAAGTGGCAGACATGGAGCTCAGTGTGGTTTTTCATTGCTACAGCCCATCATCTTCAAGGTGCAACGTGCTGCATGTTCAGAAATGGTCTTCACCCTTGAGCAGCCATGGCTCAGTGGAGAGTGGGTTGTCTTTCAACCGAAAGGTCAATTCCCCATCTACTAGTCTACATGCCGATATGTCCCTGGGCAACAACACTTAACCCCAAATTGCTCCTGTTGGCTATGCTGGCAGCAAGTAAATGGGTATGATAAATGTGTAATAGAAAAAGGGCTACACATACAGTAGATGTGCTGTTTGACTCTGTGAGTGAATGGCAAAACTGTAGTGTAAAGCAGCTTTGAGTGGCCATCAAGACTAAAAGAGTTCTATATAAATACAGCTTATTTACTTGGCTAAAAGAAGTAGTTATCAGCTTAAGTTAACAGCTTTCTATCACTTTGAACCTTTCACCTCTGACCTCTGGCATCAACAAGGAATGCCACTTAGTTGTCTGTGAACTCTCAAGATGCTTGTGCGAAAATAACAGTAAATCAGCAATTTCTGAAAAGCCAGCCCATCTGGCACCAACATCGTCATGTTCATATGGTTTTTTTCCCATTGTGATTCTCATAGCCCAGACGTTCTTAATGATATAAGTTTATTATCAGCTTATAACACTTTTTAGCCCAGCCCTTCACAGTAATTAGCCCCTCAGTTTGCACAATGCTGTATTTGTATTCAACATCAATAAAATAATGTTGATAGTTACAGACAGACCAGTGAAGGAGTGCTATTCCTACACCTTAACTGTCACCTCAACCACTCCAATGATTAATCATTTTCCCATCGCCATTACCACATTATTCACATCCACCTGTCCTCCTTCCATACTAACTACGAGTTCTTTGGGACTTGTTTTCATAATGCAAAGAATCTGCACTGATTTAATTCTCTTTATAGAGGACAAGATATACCACCAAAGCCCAGAGTTCATGTTTAATAAAACCTGGGAGAATTGCATTTACTTTCTCAACCTATTCCACACTCCCTCTCTTTATCTCTCACTTCGCATCTCTGAAAATAAGTGAGAGCGAGAAGCCTTGTGTGTTTATGTGAAGGAAGCCATCATTTGCACTAATGTTTATTTGCTGAGGTGGAAGAGAGGCAAGGTGACAAATGTGCTGACGGGAGTAAGGAGCATTAGCAGGTGAGGCAATGCATTAAATCCTTCAGACTCAATCATTTAGGTAATGTCCCATTTGTTTTAGATTCATGGTGTGTACTGCCTCTTTACAGATTGAGTGTGGCAAACCGTGAATCTCAGGCTACCATTATCCTGAAGTGTTTCGCACTATTTATACAACACTGTACATCATCTGCTGCAAAACAGACAGGAGGCAGCAGGAGTTTATACGTTTGGACAGATTGTTTTGGGGTTTTAGGTTAATAACTACAGCATTTCAGCAACTTTACTATGAATATGCTGTTGTTGTTTTTGTTTTGTTTTTCTTTTTTAATGTTTTTTTCCATGACAGTTAATCTAACATAAAAAAAAATACCAAATCATTTTAAAGAATAACAATTGACAGGCTGACAAAAATATTTATACCCCAGCTGGGACTAAAAAAAAAATCTTTTTTTTTTTTTTTTTTTAGTAATCCTGCCCACTGCAGATTTAAAGGGGTGGTGTCAAGGAATGAGTGAGAGATGTGAGAGAGATTCCATCATGCTGTTACTCTTAACTGTAAAACATAACAAACCCCCTATGATGTCATCCACTGGTTTGTGAAATACCATTTAAAGAGATGTTTAATATATCTTTTCATCAAAAAAAAGTCACCAGCTTGTAATTTTTAAAAGCCCCTCGAGTCCCTTCATCATGGTTTTTTAGAAATTGAAGAAATCTAATCTCAATTATTTTATTCAGTATTGTTTAACTGAGCTCTTTTTCACATAAAGGAGGGCACATATGTGTTACTTTGTTTCCACTCACAGAGACCAAACAGAGGCAGAATGATGACAACAAAAGGAGCAATCAGAGAGCGCAGATCTCCACCAGGACTTAAACACTTTGTCACCTGCGTTTTACACACCGGTAACTGAAAAATTTCAATGGATCCAAGACACTTTTGCTTTTACCAGCTTACATAAGCATGACAAAAGTTTTGATCTGTTTAGATGTTGCTAAGATATATACATGATTATATCTTAGCAGGATTACTTTTTATAGTTTTGACCAGTTTTCTTGAAAATGTTGATTTTGTGTGTGTGTGTTGTGTTTTTCAGATTCTTACCAAAATTGAATGGGAACATACTACATATTTGGGTGATGACCTACTCATCACAAAAAATTCAGATTAATCTGTCAAAAACTGTAGACAGGAAGTTGCTAACAGTAGGGCAAATTTTCAGAGAAACCCACGCTGGCAAAAACATTGGCAGCGGTAGCAACAAAAATTGTTAAAAAGATACACTCCTCAAAAATCCAAATGAAATGAAATAAAAAGTGATGAAAGGAGCCCACGCTTCATGGCTACGGCTCACTGCTTAGGCTATACTACAGTATGTTTGACTTTCTAATGTACATAGTTATGAATATTTCCTTGTCCTCCCTCATACCCACCCACACCAATGCAAACACATAGTGCCACCTAGCCTTTGGCAGACTTTAAATTCCCACAACTTGATCTGAAAAGCACCTTCAGGAAAAAAAAAAAAAAACAATGTAATGAGAGTGAGTGTGCACAGTGCTGACAGCAGCACTCACTGAAACCCTGAAATCCCAGCTCTGCCTTCATTATAGGTTAAAAAGCTTTGATCAGGTTCAAATGTTTACGAAGTTTTATTGGGGGATGTGACTTAAAAAAAAAAATCTTTTTTAGGACGCTTCGTTGAGTGAAGCGAGGACAGAATGTAGAGCAGATGGCATCTATTGCAACTTGTATAAAATGTAAATGTGCAGTGTGGAGTATGCTGCTACACAGGGCACGAAGGAGGCACAATGACACATCTAAATTAACTTTTTCTTGGTACCTAACAATGACATTGCAACAAACTAGGAAAAAGGTATCAATTTGCAGACACTTAATGCAATATTAGAGCCTTTTGATGCTTAGAATTTTTTGCAATATTGGCATAATTACAGCAAAACTAAGGCTATACATAGACACTGGAGCAGATTATTGAGTATATCTCTTTCTGGGTGTTGATATAGAGGCTGGAGGTGAACAGAGTGGAGGAAGATTGCAATGTGCCTTGAGTGACAGCTGGCTGCAGAACAGGAGAGCACAGCCAGCAACAATGTTATTGGCTCATTCAAAACTTGGTGAAATCTGGATGATCCAACATCAGATGCTCAGAATGGGGAGAGGGAGAGAAAAGCGCCCTGACTGAATTACTTCGAAGAGAGACTTCTTTACTGAACCCGTGCTAGCTTTATTTCTTTAGATTGTGTATTAATGTATGGCCAAAAATATTTTTAATATTTAGGTTGGTCAATACAATTTAAAGCTGTTGGAATAATAATTAAGCTCACTGTGTATGGTTTAGCAACATTCACTGGTGAAGTTTTGTGTCGTTTTGCAGATTTTTCACTTCACCCTTGCCTTCCAGCTATGTTCGAGAATTTATGGTAGTCTTTAGTTATTAAAACTCAAAAGATGTTAAGTTTAGCCATTAAAAACATGGTGGATCCCAAATGGCTCCTCAGAAAGACCACTCCTGATGTAAAATGAAGAGGTCATTACGTGGTGTTGAGAACTATTCATATCATCAGGTAATTAAAAAACCGTCGGCCTACTTATATTCCATTTCTGCCAAATGCAAATAATTACCCCCACATCTTACACACTGGACCTTTATGTTAGGGGTGCAGTGATTCAGGGTTCAAATCCCATGAGAGCATTTTCTCCTTGTGTGTGTTTTCATAGTCTAGAGGAAAACTACAAGTGAACAGGACTATAAATGTTGTGAGTCTAACCCACAAATGAATCCAGTGATATTGGAGAGTTGCTGGTTTATGGGCTGAAGTATTTAATAATCCATATATTCACTTAAATTGTAAAGACTTTCTCAAAAGTTGAATATTTAAAAGGCAGAAAAGGTTATATAAAGCACAAGTCCTTTAAGAGACTTATGAAAAGTATAATAAAGTGACTGAAACAGAATAGGTCAAAAAGCATTCAAATGTTCCCTTTCTTCAGTTCAGGTTTCAAAAGTGGAATAACATTAAAAATTGTAAGATTAAAAGCAAGAGAAAGTTAAATGGAAGCACATTCTAATATTTGACAAATTCTGGGTCTGATTTTAAGTTGTGTTTTTTGCAGCTTCTGCCATCCTTTGTTGTTTCACTTCAAAAAGTGCTTTAATTTTGTACAAAAGACAAGTTGGTGCTTAATCAGTTTGCTGCCCTCTAGGATGGACCTGTGACTGTGAACTACCTACAGCCTTGTACTCATGCCATCTTCGTTGACATTAATCTTAAATTAAATTGGAGATCTTATACGCATGTGTGGAACGCCAGTATGACATCTTTTAATATGAAATTAACTGGAGCCATGAGCCATTGCTCTACCATTGCCATAATTATGAAATAAATATAGATCTTAACATAGCTCAGCATTTGTAATGTTTAATAACAGGCAAAACACATTACTATATATAAAAGTGAAAGTTGGAAAAAAAATGGAAAAAATAACATACAGATACAAAAAGCTCAGGAAGTCATCTGATGTAATAAAATATTATCAAGCCAGCCAGCTCATACTCTCCAGTAATTGTTTTAATGATGTTCTCCTGCTCCTCCAGGATCCCATTAAAATGATATACACTTTATGGTTTAATCACCATATTACAATTCAGATGTAAATTAGCATCATATCCGTTTGGTACTTTCTATAAATCACATGACATGATTGCTGCTCATCTTAAAACAGATAAATTGAAAACATTAATCAATCATCAGTGAGTTCCGATAATTCCTTTTTTAAAACTGACAGACTTTTAAAAGCAGCTCATTGAAACTTTTTTTTCTGGATCTGCTGACACTGTGACAAAAATTCCATTTCAAACAGAGTCCTGATGTACACTCACCAATGTGCAAAGTGAAAGGGTCTTCAGATGTAAAAAAAAAAAATTTAAAAAGTAAATGAATTTCTCAATCTTTCTCTCACATACTCACATAATCTTCTAAGAACACTGCTTAGTGTTGGATACATTTGGACAGTCTAAACAAAGTGTTACCCCTAACCTGCACTTTGGTGTCCGTTGTTTAATCAAGACTCTGCTTTCAACATACCAACAACTTCTTCTCCTGCTCCAGACAGTCTGGAAAAGCAAAATGCCTATCTTGATATTTTATATGAAAATAGAGGAACAGACACTTTTAATTAATGTTGCTTCTATTTGCATTAATCAGCAATCATTTTATTCTGTTTGTTTTGCACTAAAACATACATTCATTAAAGTCCTTGTCTGTTAAAACCCACTTGGCAATAAACTTGCTTCTGATTCACACTGTTAATAGTAACTTCATTACATTTTTATTATGGCTAAATGGGCAGAATGCTTGCACCATATCATAAAGTAAAACCTACAGTAATGTGATGGAAACTGAGTTCAGAGCTCATCAGCTCCGAGACCTTGTGTACTCCATATGAGGCAGCTTTTCAATTCATTGTGTTCAAGGAGAGAAAGTCGGTGACCCAGATGTTGCGCTTTAACTGATTCACTTGAAGAAGAAGAAGTTAGTCAGCCAAAGAAAAGATAATCCAGCATTACAATTTGAGAAGATGGATAGGATCATTATTATTTACTTGTGAGCCTGCTGCCCTTTTAGATGGGCTTCGGAAAAGCTGTGGAAAAGGAGCGGCCTCAGACCTTGCCCATACAAAGGTAATATGTGATTCTCTGATGGGAATTGTGAAAATCTGCTCTCCTTGTCGGATGGCCTTGTTTGACCTCAAATTGTCACACAGGGTCCTTGCAGTGCAATTTATCAAACCTACTCTCTGCAGCACCTCAATGTGGTGGACCTGGACGATAACCAGTTTACTTCCTCAGTGCACACAGACACTCCTCACACACATACACTCAATGGGGGATCAACAAAGTTAGTATCAAATCATATGGGTTCAGTAGCAAAGGGACATTAGCATAAATACATTACTTCAGGTTAAAGATACCATCTTTAATTCATTTTGACTGTTGAAATTCTCTTCATGTCCTGACAGCCATGAAGAAATTAATTCGTCTAGGGAAAAATGGGAAAAGTGTCTGTAGCCCTCATAATTGTAATAAACTCAACCAATAATTTAATTCTGACCACATGAAATAATATGATGAAATAATGACTGTCACTAACTTGCCTACCTGCTCGCACCCTGCCAGTGCTCTTGCAGCGTGACCCGTGTGTACACATTTATATAAAAGATAACGTCGTTAAAGCATTTTACATCATACAGCTGAAATAGAACACGAAACGTCATGGAAAAATCATTTTTCATGATATTTTATAACTTCTCTCATACATCAACTGTGCATCACCATTAGCAGTCACATAATATTGATGTATAGCCTACATTTTATCCAATGATAGAAACAGTTTGCTCCACTTGTGCACTCCGGTCCAGTACATGACTGAGAATGTACATGTGTCTGCTGCTGCAAAGCAGTCACAACACTTCTCTGAAAAGACAAACAGGAGACAAGCAAAAATGTTTTCAACACTATTATAGTTAAACATAAAGCCGATTCTCCTCCAGCTGCACACAGTGTGGACCTTGTTAATCTTGGTGTTTCATTATTATCTTTCCCTCTTTGTGACAGTTGGCGGTGCAGTCAGCATGCTGAGAAAACTCGAATGACATAACGCTAGACATTAGTGCTAACAAAAAGGAGCAGTGGTGTGTGTATGTGTGTGTGTTTCTACCTGGTATTCCTTATGTTGTTGGGACCTAAAATGTACACAGTCACATTATGGGGACTTGTCCATCTTATGGGAACAAAAATGAAGCCCCCATAACGTAAATTACTACATTTTAAGGTGAAGATGTGTTCTAAAGTCAGGCTGAGGTTAGGGCTAGGTTAAGGTTAGGGACAGGATTAGGATTAGGGCACTAGTAATCATGGTTAAGGTTACAGTAAGTTTCCAGGAAATGAATGTAAGTCAATGCAGTGTCCTCCAAAGTCATGGAAACCGGTCTGTGTGCGTGTGTATGCATTTGTGTGCTCCTGGTATTATTCATTTGAGGGACAAAATATCTTTGCACAGCCAGAAGATGCTGACTTGAGTTTGGAGGTCATGGCTCATGAGATACACTGGGACAGCCACTAACCAGAAGGCCACTCTGATCCTGAGCCCCTCCAGCCCTGTCCTTGGACAAGACACTGAGCCCCAAATTGCTCCTGACAGCTCTGAATAGGTGGGAGTAATGTGTGATAAAATCTTCATATAGCTTCCTGGTCACACATAGAAAAGGTGTTTTTTTTTTGCAAAGCATGTTAAATTGGGGATATGAGGAAAATTATGATCTTTTCCTTACACTAGCCGGACGTGTTTTGTGCCTTAATCTAATCATCGGTTACAAACTGTGCCTAATGCTAACAATAACCATAGCTGAATAGAATAGAATAGAATAGAATAGAATAGAATAGAATAGAATAGAATAGAATAGAATAGAATAGAATAGAATAGAAACTTTATTGTACCTATAGGGAAATAGGTTTTCAGTGAGTTCACATGCATGGCAAAAAAGAAAAGGCTGAACAATTTACCCAGCCAACATACAGCCTGTACACTAACACAACCTTCAACATCAACATGTCCATCGCAACACAGTAGCTTCAGTACATAGTGATGCACAGAGGACTTTTTAAGGGAGGCCCTTAAAAGCCTTAAAACTGTATAGGTGAAGTTTGAAATCACAAGTAACATCTTCTCATGACATTGCACTGCAAACATTGCAATACAAATATAAATATGGGTATATTAAAATTCTGCCAATAAGACATCTGTAGTTACACACTGGACATTTCAGCAAGTAGACGGTATGAATCTCCGGGGAATTAATGTATTATCACTGTAATGTCCTGTGTGTGTGTGTGTGTGTAAGGACAGAAAGCCACGGTTAACCCACTCACTCACCCCAGTCATGACAAAGTGAAACAAAGAGCAGTGATAAGATATGATCTCCACTCCCACCTGTCCACAGGGAATCACTGAACTGAAATAAGTGCTTTTGTTGAGATTTAAGCTCAGACATTGAGGCCATGGATGTAGGCTTTTTCTTTCATAAGCTGTGCAAACAATAGCCTAATTCCCTGACTTCACTATTTTAATGCCTGAATCAGCTGGTGACAGAGCATACACCAAGCATGTTATTTGGCAAATAATAAATCGACTGCACTTATGTGATGCTGAAAACTTCTCTTGGAAAAGTTTGCTTTGACATTTAAGTTGAGCTTAAGTTGACTGCATCACATTGTTTATGCAGATTTGCTGCCAATCCCCTTGTTTAAAACATCCCACCTACCACTCCACAACAAAATGGAAAGTTCTGACGAATGCAGTTAAAATGATTGGATGGCCACATGCATACTGAGGGAAAAACTGAGGTACGTGACTATAAAATGAAATGACTTGTTTCACTTTGTGATTTTGTTTTGTTGTTTAATACCAATAATATTTAAATTATCTTTTAGTTTATAACTTTTTACATCACAGGCAATTAACTCAAACTGGTTAATTAGTCTGCAAAACAGTTTTTAACCACAGTGCGAGTTATGAATATGAATCTTGTAATCAGTTTTTTAGTTCGGCATTTACTTGTGAAAATGAAGTTATTGTAATTCAAGATTAATGTTGCCCTTCTGTTACTGCACATGGTGTTTATCTTTCTTCATGGAAGAGATGGGGTTGTGTGGATCAGGTTCTTTGCTCATATCCTTCCAGTCAATGTTCTGATTGTCCACAGTCTTACTCTTATTTACTACTTCATGTCTGTCCACCCAAAAAGATAGATTTCTTCTCTTGGATTTGTTAAATATTTCCACTTTTCTTGTTGTATTAGTATTCAAAATGTTTTGGGTTTTGCAATGTGGTATTGTTTGTTGTACTGAGCTTTATAAATATTATTTAATTTAACAAATCTTATTTAACAGTTTTTTGTTTGTTTGTTTGTTTGTTTGTTTGTTTGTTTTTATTTTTATTTTATTTTTATTTTTTTGGTTTTATACTTTGGAGTGCTACAAGGCAAAACAGAGCTGTGCACTTGTAATCTGGAACTGTGTGTCTTTATCAAATAGTGTTCTTTTTCTATTTTGGCCATGTCCTATGTCACCCACTTTTTGTTTTATATACAATGTGGTATTGCACCCTCTCTCATTTCAAAGTATTGAGAGTGGATCATATTTCTGAATTCACAGTTCTGCCATCACTGGTCTGGTGTCATGTACTCTGCATTGTGTGCAGGCTCAGTAGAGCACATTCAAGACCACCCATTTTATGAATCAGAATGGCAAGTGAGCAGTAGTGACAGTGAATTCCAATTTTCCTCTTGGCAGGGCCTCAGAAGATTGAAATTCTAATGAATAAAAGATAATCACTTCAGCAGAGCTTTTGTCAGCCAGTTTCAGCTCATTTTCAATTATAACCACAGCCTCCTTTCCACCTCTGTGAATGCATAATGCACAATAATGTTTAAAGCTTTTTTTTTTCCAGGTCCTCTCAACCAGCACAGTCATTGAAAATGTCTTGTCAGCTCAGGAAATCTCTGACACATAGGTACATATTGCTACCATTTTCAGGAATTACATTAAAGTGAGTTCTATGCAGAGCAGTGAACTGTTGACAGAGGTGACTGAGGTGGTGAAATTAGGGCATATGTGTCGTAACATTTTAATACATACACAAAGTACAGACATCAAAAAAGTATAGTCATCAATAAATATAAAATGATCCTCTCCTGGCTTCCTCTCCACAGACGGAGTAATGTTGTAATGGCCAGAACACACACACTCACAACCAAGATCAATGCATTTTCTCCCAGATGTCTCCTGTACCAATGAACATAACAGTGAAAAGTTCTGCAACAAGAAAAAAATAATAATTGAAGCACTTTGTAACATTGTTAAGAAAAGTACGCTGTATTAGATGATCATGACTCCATAGTCTTCAGAGACTGATGGATGACTACTAAGAAAAGTAAAGTATATTATTATTATTATTATTATTATTATTATTATTATTATCATCATCATCATCATCATCATCATCATCATTATTAATGACTGAGCTTATTGTTGACCAGCATATCAAATCCTTGGTTGAATATCAAATACCTGTATTATAATTACAATTTAAGAAAGTTGTAGACACTGCATCTGCCATGGTCCAATGAAAACTGTGTAGAATATTGCAATCCACATTGATAACTACCAGTGCTATACTTTTCTAGATCATGTTTCTCATGTCACCCTAGTAAGTCACTCTTCTAAAAGAGTTGTCATTAAAAGAGCCATTTTTCAGTTTGACTGCATATTTCCCATAATATTCGGAGTCTTCTAACAAAGTGGTAAAGCTGAAGTCGGTATTCAAACTCCCAAGAACTTGAGGACACCACACTTCACTTGTCAATGGAACAATTGGTTTCTAGGTAAGATTATCTTCTCTGGTGGGATTCAGACAGTGAATGCACTTAAGCATTTCTAAAACTTGCTGTGTGGCAATGTGAACTCAGAGTTCCAGCATTCATCAGCTTTGATTATGTTTTTGGTCTTGAAGTACAGACCAAAAACACTGCCATTCATCTGAACAGCTCTGCATTCTTGTCTGAGGTCTGCAGACAAGAATGCAAGGTTATTGCAAAAAATATATATAATTCTTTTGCTATGTAATATGAAAAACATCAGTGTCGGGCTTTGGTAGCTGTTAAAAAGCTTTGCAGTTGTTATAAATCTGACACTATACTCTTCTCAATAAAAACACGCAGCTCCAGAGTCCTGATCATCTGAGTATTTAAAATAATTTCCTGTAATACAGTAATGAATGTTACTAGAGTATGCAGCATAGTTATGTTAGTATAGTTAGCGTTGCCCCAATGCACTGTAGTAATGCTTTTGCTTCAGTATGGATTAATCTTACTCTAACTAATTATTCATTCACTCTGTTGTCTTAAATTATATCCATACTACAGTGTGAATACCTGACCTGAACCCACTGACACTCACTCTGAGCTCATCAGTCCAGGTACTAACAAATACTTTTGAAACCACATTTGGGTGGCCTATATGTTTTTATTTCACATTCTCCTTGCATATTGACTGTTATTTGCCCTGTATGTGTGTGTAAACAGGGAAACAAGCAGTAACAATGGTAACAGACAGGCTTACAGCAGGGTAACACAAACTGAGTGCAGTTTACATTTTCTGCATCAAGCTTGAATTAGGTTCAAACAGACAAAAAGGAAAGCCTGCATTTTTATTTGACTTCAGTGTTATTTCTAATTGTTAGTGATGATGTTGAGAGGTGGTTTGGCCTTTTCGCATTCATTCCTGTACTTTCATGTTGTCAAGCTCTGTCTGACTGAAACCAATTCTCTGAAATGCATTTCCGAATGTGGTGTCTGACTGTAATGGTCAATTTTGCCCCTTGATATTTTGCCAACAAAAGTGCACCACTGAACCCTGCTGCTTTGCTCTCTCTAACCTAACTAATTGCATCACCATTTCATTTGGGGTTGATGCAGTTTTGCCAAGGGATACGACCTGTCACTTTTTTCCCTGTGCTGACAGCCAGATGGTTTGGCTCTCTACAAACACACACATTCCCTGCTTCCTGCTCCCATCTCAACAAAAGAGTTTTTCAACAAAGCAGCCTCTGACATTACAGCTTAATTCCTCAGTAAATACACAATAGAGCAACAACACCTGCTGTCGTCCCCCTCTGCCAATTCTTCTCTGACTTCCACAGCAGTAATTTCAGAAAGGACCCCATTCACATGTCTGTGTTTATGTGCTTAACTTGTCATTTGCGAGAAGAGCAGGTCACATATCACCTTGCAAACAGGACTATATGCAGAGACAAATAAGAAAGAGAGTAGTACAGCCTGTGAAAACAGTGCTTTGGGGTTAACGAACATGTCGAGGTCATGAAAGAGTCTTTGGTTAACTTTGACCGTTTGTATGGTTCTGACTTTTGATCTGATTAATCTAAAAGAATAGTTTGACCTCTCAGGAAATTGTACGCTGACCTCAAGGTCATCCAAATTTATTGCACTCCTTAAGTGGAGTCTACTTTGATTCATTTCACTTCCACAGCCTGAGCAACTCATTCGAGTTTTGTTTCATTCTTCCTTTTCATTTCTGTGTGAATTCTGAAGGTATATGAGGGGCAATGGGGATTTGTTGTTCTATTCTGAAGTCAGATGAACTAGAGTCATGCCTCAAGCTCTTCATTAACAAACACAATATTGAACTTTTTCTTGCTGTTACTGACCTATATTAAAACTCTTGTTTGTTCTTACACTCACACTTGTATTGTCTGCCCTAGTAATTAGATTTTGTGGCTTGTGTGTAGGTGTGAGAGAGAAAATTAAATTCACCTGAAAAATATAGCGCACACAGTTTTGCATCATGTGATGATTATTTGGGCAGATATGTGCATCATTCATTTGCAAAAAAAATATATAAATAAATTGCCAAATGATATGTGTGAGCAAACATATACATGGTGCTATTTTTCATTTCATTTCACATGAGGGAATGGAAATATACAGAAGGTAATATCCCCCCGTCTTTCAGTGATTAGATTAAGTTTCTCAGCATCTCCTCCCACTGTGGCTTAGAAGGGGAAAGTGCCTAAAATGAGGTGTCATTGCAAATTACAGGTGCAGCTGAGGCCCATTGCCATCCCATTGGCTAAGCTTACCCTTCAAGGTGGCACCCACAGTAACTGCTCATGATGTGGCCCACGGTTAAGCAACAGAAATGGGTGTTGATGTAGTGTTTGTGTCAGGGGTCGGAGTTGGTGAGAGGGATGGCTAACAGGTGCACCGCTCGCAGCTCTATCACCACAACCAGATTCTTAACAGAATCTACCTATGTTGGAAAAAACAAATATAGAAAAGAAGTACTGCGGTGGGGATAGAAGGGAGGACAGCACAATTTCTATAAACAGATATCAGTGATTTAAATATAAACAAAGAACTGGATCCCTGGGAGGGGGGGCTTCACATCAACCCTATGGTACGGCATGCCTGACATACTATTTTCATGCACCCCAGGACATTTCAACAGTGTATTGTCCTGACACACCACAGCAGTCAATCAAATTAAGAGAGGCAGGCTTTACAACCCAAAACCTCTTTTTATGGGGTTTCCTCCCTTCCTCATCAATATAAAACAATAAGTCATGAGCTCCTTGTCTGCATAAACCATTTTTCTGATGGTCTTTGCTGTTTACATTTATTTGTGTGCTAGTGCATGCACCTTAGTTTCTGCAGAAGAGCCTGCAAGTGTGTGTGTTTGTGTGTGTGGGTGTGTCTGCATGCATGTGTTTGTGGATGAATTAAAATTAGAAAGTTAAAAAAAAAGGTTAAAAGTTAAACAGTTAAACAAGAAAAAGTGAATATGAAAACTTACAAATAAGGAAGTCTGGTTTGCACATTCTGATGCATCTATGAAAAGGAAAAACTTTCAGACAGTTTGAAAATAAGACAGATGGGGGAAAAGAAAAACAAGTCATGAGGAAGAGAGTTATGTTTTAATACTGTGGCAGCAAGCTGCTTGTCTCAGTGACATTTGGGCATTTGTTTGGTCCTGGCTGCACAACATTTTGTCTCACTGTGATATTCCTCCAAATGAAAGAAATCTCAAGAATGACTGGCCCCTAGGGGCTTGCCCACCCCCCCCAAGGTAGGGTCAAGCACTGCCTCACTCTTCCTCCTTCTGCTCTCTTTCCTCCATCAGGAAGGGGCTTTGAGTCATGCACACTTCTCCTTCACTGCACCGTGTGCCTTCGAGTTGTAGATATAAATTATCTCTGCTCAGGCTTCTGTGCTCTACTGGATGGAGAAAAATATCCATCAAAGCTATATCTCACCCATCTCTATTTCCAAAACATGTGCTTGAGTTCCTCCCCACTTCACAGGCATTTATTCAGTTCTGAGAACATTCCATCTACTCAGAAAAAAATATATATATAGATCACTTTCCGCAGATTAATCAAGCACCGCAAATTACACAGATGATTGAGATCCAATTATTTGCTGAATGATATCCCATTTTAATTAATTTGAATTTACATGGCATGCATGTGGAATTAATATTTCTAATTTTAATCTAACGATATCTGGTGGGTGGCTCTGATTAAATCAGTCATTCATGCTTCCCATACTCTGGCCACGTAAACTTTTCTGTTTTACTGGTCATACTGTCAGTCTGGCACAGCACTGAGCGTCTTTGTAACAGCGACCCAGGTGAAGCCGTAAAGGGGAAAATTACACTCATTAATGACAAAATTTTTTTGGTATATAAACTCTTTATGAGCATTAAGATCATATTATTGCTAAAAGAAATACCTGTAGTCCTATGATTTTCATGATGAACTAAGTTTTTCTCTAACTGTAAACATTTCACACAGCCTATATTAACAAATACCCAATAAATGAAGAGCAAATGACAAGTAACACACTAACTAATAAAACTAGTAACTAATAAAAAAGCTGTTTAATCTAGGGTCAGTATGTCTGAAAAAGCCAGTACCAGCAGGCGACACTCAAAACAAAAATGTAACCAGCACATACCACCCTCCACCATCTTGTCAAAGCTCTGTCCAAACTCCATCTGAATTCATCATCTTTATTTTTTTCAGAATTTCAGCCTTTTTTGCCACCAGCAAACAGTTACATTGGTAGGAAAGCCTTTCAAACTTTATAAATGAACATTCATAAGACTAGAGCAAGCACAACTTACTTCTGAGTTTCTTTAAAAGTTCAATCTCACCTTGTAGGCAGCAGTAACTCTGTGCATTTACTTTGTTTCCAAAGTTAAAATGTTTTTATATAGTGCTTTTCAAGTATTCATGTCTAGTCACATGCACAAACAGCTCCTCTACATGCTGTGCTTTTTCTATTACACATCATTCAACCCTGTTCTGAGAATGAGTTAAGCGAATTCTCAATAAAATGAAAACAAAAGCACCATCACTGTAATCTTACAACAGCATTAACAGCAACTTGAATCTTTACCAAAATATTTAAAGCCAAAAACAAGGTAGCAGGGCATTAGTTTATGCCAGACTCTTTAAAGAAAAATTAAGGCATCTCCTGTTGATGATGGACATGGTCAGAGAACGGTAAAGAAAGTGAAGGCAGGGCAGCAGACACGGCAGAGGTATCCAGCATACAAAAGCAGATGCTTTCCTCTTGTTAACAAGCTGTCAGATCAAAGGTAAGCAGGACAAAGGCTCTCTTAATCCAGGCTGCCTCCTAGCCAATACCCACCTATCTGCCCTCCACACTGCATCCCACTGTGCACTGTTTGAGTGTTCTCCTGACTTGTGCTGAACAAAGAAATGGAAAAGCACCCCTGGTACTCGTCAGAAAGATGAGGGCTAATGTAACACTTGATGACATTGTGGAGAAGTAAATGTCTTGTTGTTGTTCTTTAGACCATGTCCTTATGGCTCTGAAGAGCTCATCATCATCATCATGCTACAGTAGGTTTACAAACTTAAAGTTCACTACAAGATACGGCATCTTGACTCAGTTATTACCATGTTTATGTCATCAGCAAAACTTAGCTGGGGTGAAGCACAGACCATTTTATATATACTGTATATACTTACTGATATAGCCTGGGGGAAGTCTGCCAGCAATTTCATTTCACTCTGTAGACACATCTGGCAAGGGCACCATTTTGGCCAATTTCAGAATCTCCTAAAAAAAGAGAACCAAACACAAACCCCTGGAGCTTGAGGTGGGTTAAATGCCATGACGACAGAGATCACTGGTCTGATCAATTGGAAGTCTGAGGGATTTTGATCATGAAATTGGTACCATGAGGGGAAACTTTACATTGGCATGGAACAATTGTTTGTGGAACAATTGATGCTCCAGCATTGGCAACAGCTCTCAAAAGGAAAAAAAAAGTCTAGAGAGTTGGACAGTAAATGCATATCAATATGGGCAAAGCCATTCAGAAATGAAAAGATTCCCTGAGTCATCTGTCACATATGAAGCATGAGCTGGTGGGAAGGGTTAGGAGAATCTCCATCCAATAATATTACTAATTAACAACCTGTCGATGAGAATGAACAGGTTCTGGTTGGTGGCCATGAAAAGACTGGATCACATAAATGTCCATCAGTCAGGCAAATGCATCAACAAAACCAATGTGTTTTGTTCAGATCATACAACAATGTAATGTGTCATTCAAAGAACATGCATCTGTCAGTGCTTTGTGGCAGAGCCATAGTTCACCAGGTAGAGTTGGTGCCTGAGGCTGTGGCCTTCTGAAGTTATCCTGGCTTAATTCTGGCACTTTGTAGACATGCACTTTGCGTAGACATGCACTTTGCTGCATGTCTACACACTCACTCTCCTTCACATACTGTAGCTACTCCCGTCACTTTTTTGTGTGTATAAGCCAGTGCGGTGATAGCTTTTAGGAGAGAGTGTTTGAATATGTGCACTTTTAGATATTTTACTTCCTGAGCTTGCGGTACCATTACTGACTTTCATGGAGAGGCTTTCCAAAAAGTTTGACGTAATCGCTGCTGCTGTTGCCTCTCAGCCCTCTGTCAACTTCCCACCTGTAATTATAGTCTTTGGTAACATCTAGATGCATTTTTTTAATGAATTTCCACAGTTCTTGTACAAATTAAATCAGTTCGTTAATGTCCCTAGCTGTAACACAGTGCTCTCATGGCTCACAAGTATCTCAGGTATTTTGTTCTCATTGCAGCAGCTTAACATTCCCCTGATTTAAGTCAAACTCTGAGCCTGGGATAAGACAAGAAAAAAAATAACAAATTAATACAAATTATTATGATAGAGTACAGCTGCCCTGGTCTGGTGTCTCTTTTTTCCTGTCCACAGCCCTCTACTCCAGAAATACGCATATGTAGAAGTAAGATACTTGCTGCTAGACATCCTACATTCAAAACCAGCTCCTTATTTTCATTTTATTGCTTGTTAGTTTTCTCTCCAGTGTATTCCCCTGAATAGAAACTCTTAACAGGCAGTTGCCACCTTGAATGATGTAATTAAATGGGGGCAGATGAGAATGCACGGCTTTGTAGACTAAATATATCCCATTTGGATGTGTTGGTGGTGGTGGTGGTGTGCGTGTGTGCATGTGGGCATGTGTGTGCATATGTATATGTTTGTGTGAGGGTGGCAGGTGGATAAGGGGATCAGAGCTGCAGGAATGACAGCGACTTACATTCAGGTAGAGGGAGCTGCCAGCTCCACTCTCTACTCAAAGCAGATGTGAGAGGCAACTTGTTTCTCTTGATTAATGTCCTCTAGCACTTTACTACTCAGGGCTTCAAACAGAGGTTTGATGCAGTCGATATAATAAGCCACATTTCTCCCTCTGGTAAAAAGAAAATGGTGAGTGAAGCCACCAGCTGCAGAAAGCAAAGCTGCCTCCAAGGTAATCAGCTCTGATTTTCAGTTTCTCCATGTGCTTTTGTGTGTGGCACTACATCCTCAGGGAAAATGACAATGAGGTTTTTGTTTTGTTTTTCATTTGCATGTTTATTTATTTAATTTAGTTTTTTTTCGCTTGATTAAATGACAGGACTTGTGATTAGGGGTAGAATTTTGATATGGCAATATATCATCGTCCTGACATGTGAGATGATAGCACTGTAAACTTTACCATGGTTGCCATCTTAATTTAACACAGTGTGCCAAAATTTCCTAGTTAGTATTGAACGAAGACAACAGCTGAGGCTGAAAGAAGGGTTTTCCAGGCATTTGGTGAAGAGAAAGGTGTGGCTGCAGCTCATGCGACTCAATTAACACAGCTGTTAAGAATTAACTAATCACTCGGTCTTAAATGCAGCGATGTGCCGGACCTCTGCGAAGCTTCACTGAAGATGAGTCGGCACATCCATTTTATGTTTGGGAGGTCTGTTTGTCTTGTGGTTTATCTTGGAAAAACCTCACTGGGAAAGCAACAGCCACAGTCATAAACTAAAACATTGGACTGACAGTTGGGGAATGAAAAAACTCTGTAAGTTACACCAACTGAGGACGGTGAGAATCTGCACCCATGGTCCATTTGCACAGCAGAAATTTTTGACATAATTTACCAGGAAAAGCACATGACACCAGGTTCGGTGGAGCCAAGAGACAAACACAAATGAAACAGTTAATTAATAAATAAACTAAACTCTAAAATGGTAACAATGGAACAAGATTATATAATTATCCAACAATTATATCAATATCATTTGATATTGACATTGATATTGATATTGACAGGAACGTTTCAACTCATTTTTCATGTTACCTAAACAAGGTTTAGTTCTGAAGAATTTACATTTGTGGATTTAAAATTTGTAATTAGAATAAGCTCAATCACATTTTTTGACCTGGTCAAACCTGTGTTTGCTCCACTTTATTTTTATTAAGTTAACGTCTTGTTTTTGTCAGTGAAAAGGGTCGTTGACAAACATTTTTCGCCATAGTTTTCTTCAACAAAATGAACACTGCTCATATCTCAGTTCAGTTTGATCTATGTGCAAGTGAATTATATATATTTTTTTGCAATCTACTACTTTAATATTCTGTCTACAATTCTGATTTTAGCAGTCTAGTTGTGAATTTCTGATGTTGAACAAGATTCACTGGAAGACAAAAAAGCAGTAAACTCCTCTGCTGACAATTGAATATGAGTATACTCACTTATTTCAGTGTAGAAGAGGTACAGATCTCAACCAATTGACAGCCAGTGAAGAAGGCTTAAAAATAAAGTAAAGAATTTACACAAAAATCTTAAAAAGTATGTTTATTAAATAATGCTAATGAATTAAGTTTTGAATCAAAACAATTTGTTTTTTATAACAAATAGATCAATAAATTAGCAATCAAAATATAGCAGTATAGTCCGACATATATCACTGATCTAGGGAGTAAATCTAGAACAAAATTTTTAAACACCTAATAAGTAATTCCTGCCTTTCAGTGAATAGAAATCATAGACCTTGTTTGATAACACCAAAAAGCAGTGTGGGATCATCGGGTTTATTGAATAGTTGTCTTATCCTTGATCGCTGCAATGTTTCATGGGCGATTTGACCCACAAGTTATAGCAAAGGCAGGTAACGTGAACCAGTCATGTCATTAAAAGACAGCCACAGTGAAACTTTTACTGTGAATAAACAACCTTCTATGGATTTAAAGAGCGTTGGAATGGCTAATATAAGTACACCACTCACCACCAAATATACAACATATAAAAGAATATATGTATAAAAGAATATATATATATATATATATATATATATATATACTGTAT